>JAJOOE010003483.1:0-63894 GCA_036250405.1 Solanum raphanifolium
ATCAAATTGATAGATAAAATAAATAAAATATTAATGACCTCCAAGTACTTTTATTTCAAGTCAAGAAATATTTATTTCACCCCAAAAATAATTTTACTTTTGCTATGAACAATAATTTTAACTTATTCTCATCTTATTCTTAATGAGATGATTTATAGCACATAAATATATGTGAATATTTTTAAATCAAATGTTTCAAGTGTTTTTCTTTCTTAAACTTATGTCTAATAAGAAAATGATGTCATATAAGTTGAGATAAAAGAACACAAATAATTAGGATATTCATGATATCATAGATCCATAATTTTTTAAAAGTTAAATTCACAGTACGAGCAAAAAGTTAAAATTTTAACATTTACTCTAAGTATCTATGACATTTTTACATTATATATTATATTAAATTATACCATATGATAATAATCAAACAAAAATACAATTTCCATGAATGAGAAAATCAAAAGGCACTCTTGGTGAAACTAACAGAATCTTTTTTAAAAAAAAAAACTCCCTTCGTCCCATTTTATGTGGCAATATTTGACCGGGCACGAAATTTAAGAAATAAATGAAGACTTTGAAATGTTTACCAAATTGCCCTTTAAAAAGTAGACTCACTTTTCTCTCTCCTCATAAATGTATTGGAGTATTATTTTAAGATTAAGTGGGACCAACAAGGATAAAAGAAGAATTGTATCTTTAAATACTTACCATATAAGGAAATGTGACATTCTTTTTGGGACTGAAATGGTGCCACATAAAATGGGACGGAGGGAGTAATTGTTGCAGTTGCTAACTTAAGTGGGACCCACATGTGAAAAAACAAACTACATATGATGTACTTTTTTATCTGCAACGGAAAATGTTCACACAACACAATAGTTGCTATAACATAATTAAAGCCTGAAGTTTAAAGTAGGATGCGTTAAATGACCAAAAATACCCCTTAATTCATACTTAAACCCCAGGAAGCACACATGTTGACGGTCTCGTGTGTGCTTCCTTTCCAACTCCCTCTTCTATATATGAGTAAAATTGATCGTGCTGTTATGATTATGGTGTGCAGAAGGTAAGTTTATATATGATTTACATACAAGGTTACTAATTTGCAAGCATTTCATAATTTCTGTTGTTTTATGCTTTAGACGGTGGAAAGTGTAGCACAATTGTGTGCAATCTTTTAGTTGGATTACTTTCCATTGATATTTGATGTTCCGTAATGTCGATTTGATGGCTGGTTGTGGGCCAACAACAATATATTTATATATATGTTGCTCGAATTATTTGTTTTGTTACATGTTCATGCATTTATTACTATTCAGATATCTTGGTAGCCTTGACAATTTACATAACGATTGCATACATTCAAATACCATGATGGTCTTATCGGTCCATATAGTGATATGTATATGTTAAATATCCTAGTGGCCTCGAACCGCATGTATTTTTATGAACGGTTTAGTTAACTGAGATTGTTTTGGTTAAACTTATGATGGATCGGGTAGGTCATTGTGTGACGGTTGAACTACTTGTTATTTTTGTGATTTGAGTCAGGGAAGAGAAGTGAATACAAACTGTGTATATAGTGAGGTTTTTTTGAACTGTGATTCTATGTAGACTAAATGTAACGACCGGTTCCCGTCGTTATAGAAAAGCCAACGGGAAAAATTTTGGGCCGAAAAACTTTTTCGTAGTAACTTGAGATTTCCCAACCTGGTCCAGA
This sequence comes from Solanum raphanifolium, assembly GCA_036250405.1. Taxonomy (NCBI): domain Eukaryota; kingdom Viridiplantae; phylum Streptophyta; class Magnoliopsida; order Solanales; family Solanaceae; genus Solanum; species Solanum raphanifolium. Next base: position 1,718 of record JAJOOE010003483.1, read on the forward strand.
ATTGGACGAAATCAGAGTCGGTAAGGTCTAGGAAAATCTGGTAACAATTGGGTGATCTAATTTTGAATTTGATCACATTAGTAGATATCTAAGACGTTAAGGAACCCGTACGACCTTACAGAATTGAATTCGGGTGAGAAGGTGTGTTGTGAAATGGGGATATTGGAATTATTAAATTTACTCACAGTTCTGTGCAAGACGCTATGGCGGGAATTTGTGCCGCCAGGGCGGGGCCGCTGTAGCAGGGTGAGTACCGCTGTGGCGGGACAGACGCGACTTAAGTCAGAAATAAACCCCAAAAACATTTTATTCTGCACTTTTCGACTTTGTGAGCTAGGAGACGACCCCAGGTGCTTTCTTGACAATTTTCACCATTCTTAAGGCTAAAGGTAAGGTTTTAACTCCCCGAACCCATTTTTCGATCCGTAGAATGTAATCTAGTGGGTAATTATCGACGGAGGAGGGTTTAGATATGGGAATTATGGTGGAAAAAGCCCTAATTTGGATATTGGGATCATGGGTTTGATCTAGACTTTATAGAATTATTCGTAATTCGGGTAATTAGTTATTGTTTATTGATTTCCGTGTTATATTAATTGTTTGTAGACCAAGAACAAGAGGAACGAATCTGGAAAGGGAAGAATCAAGTTTCTTAGGGGATCAAGCTTGTTTCGAGGTAGGTGATGGTTGTGATTTCATGTGGTGTGATGTATGTTGTTCTTGCTTCATTATAATACGTGTATGTACCCAAATGTTACTTTATTGATCACACTTATTGTAAATGAGGATAGATGAATGATGAATGCCATGAATCATGACTTGATTGTATGATTATGAGAATGTACTTTGTGATTGTGATTGTGGCTAGTTGAATGGATCGAGTGTTGCGTTCCAATACACTAACTTGGGTCGGTTGCCACGTTCCGGCATAAACATGAGATCGGTTGCCACGTTCCGGCATAAACATTGGATCAGGTACCACGTACCAGTACGCCAACAGTTTGGGTGTGGGTTGCATGAGAGGACCATCAATTTGACATAACTGTGATATTTGAGAATTATGAAACTGCTCGTTGTTCATAAGTTATATTGATATTGTATATGTTCGGTGTCTGCATTTTAATATTGTGTTGTAATGACTTATGTATGTTGCATTTATTGGGATAGTCGCCTGATCCTACCAGTTCACTGTGGTTGTGTACTGATACTACACTTGCTCTTTCTTTGTTGAGTACATGACATCTTCAAGCGGCTATTGACATACCTCGCTTTGAAGATCAATGATCGTTTCAAATTCAAGGGTGAGCCAGTTCTTTCGGGCTGCCATGAGTTTTCTTTCAGTTTATGTCCACCTTTTGAACTTAGATTAGTTCTTTAGATTTTTAGAGTTTAGTATGGGGTTGTACCCCTTCTTGTTTAGACTTATGGTTGAACCTTAGATGTTTTAGTATATTGACTTTCAGGTTCTAGGTAGTATTTCCGCATTTGTTTGGTTAGACTTTTGTTGGAGTTTATGGAAACTCCCTATTTTTCTTTTCTTAGATATTTAAACTTGCTTCCTTATCTTTAAATTCCTTAGTTTTTGGTTAAGTTGTTTAGTTGGGTTGTTGTAGTAGTTCTCCCACCGGAGGGTTAGTGTGGGTGCCAATCACGACGGTCTGGGTTGTGACAAAGTTGGTATCAGAGCCTAGGTTCGTTGATCTCGATGTACCAAAATGAGTCTTGTAGAGTCTTGCGGAACGGTACAGAGACATCTGTACTTTTCTTCGAGAGGCTATATGACTTTTGGAAATCTTTTTATTTTCTGTTGTTTCCTTTAGTTCTATAACTTGATTCCAATTGGTATCTGGCGATTCAAATTGGTATCTAACCTCCTTCACTCTTCTGTCAGTAGATGGTTAACACTAGGTTCAACGGCGTCAGGTCCGTAGCTCCTGTCAATGCTCCAGCTGAGGAATCTGCAGCGAGAGGTCGCGGTGGAGGCAGGGGTAGAGGAAGAATTAGGGGTGGAGACCGAGGAAGGGTGGCGTCTACTAGGGATTGAGCACCGGTTGAAGATGCTCCAAGGAATGAGGCTTCTCTTGCGCATCATGGAGAGGTAGAGGAGAATATCGAGGTTGAGAATGAGGAGAATGTAGGAAAAGAGGAAGAGGTGCAGGCTGAGACTACAAGTATTCCTACCATAGACCCAGTGTTAGCTCAACAGATTATGTCGTTCTTGAAAGGATTGGTTGGTCCTGGAGTGCTTCCCACTGTTCAAGCAACTCAAGCTCCCACCAATCCCCCTATTGCTATCACTGTCCCCAAGGTGGGTGGAAATATAGGTAATGATGCTTTCTTCCGTCTTTTGTTGGGTCCTGTTATGACTGATAATGAGCATGAGATGTTGACTAAGTTTTTGAAGTTGAAACCACCCGTGTTCCATGGTTCTGAGAGTGAGGATGCATATGAGTTCATCCTAGATTGTTATGAGAGGATTCATAAGGAATTGTCCAGCAGTATGGGGTTGAGTTTGTGAATTTTCAGCTTCAAGGTGAGGGTAAGCAATGGTGGAGAGCTTATGTGGAATGTAGATCTTCAGTTTTACCCCTACTTACTTGGACCCAATTTTATGCTCTGTTCTTGGAGAAGTATGTGCCTCAGACTTTGAGAGATCGCAAGAAAGATGAGTTCATGGCTTTGGAGCAAGGTGGTATGTCTGTGGCTGCTTATGAGGCCAAGTTCCATGCCTTGTCTAGATATGCTACGCAATTGGTGAATACTGAGGATGAGAGGATCCGTTTATTTATTAAGGGACTAAATTCTGAGTTGCAAGTATTGTTTGTTCATATGACCTCTGCAGGAAAAAACTTCAATGAGGTAACAAACTTTGTGAAGAAAGTGGAGGGGGTGAGGCGAGACGGTTAGGCTAAGGCATTGGCTAAGAAAGCCAAAAATTTAGGCAACTTTCAGGGATCTTACTCCAGAGGTTCAAGGAGGCCCACTCTTGCAGCCCGACCAATTCAGTCTGTTATGCCCGCTTCTACTGGTAACTACTCTGGAACTCCACCTCAGAATTTGATTCAGGATAGCCAGGGAGCCGCACCTTCAGCGGGCAGCAGACAATTTTTTGATCGTACATGTTACAACTGTAGAGAACCTAGGCATATAAGGAGAGATTGTCCCCACTGGTGCATGTTGGATTTCGTGCAACAACAATCTAGAGCAGTGGTACCCGCGGGAAATAGTAGTAATGGTCGAGGGCGTCTACAAGGTGGGAGAGAAGGAAATCAGCGAGGCCATGGAGGTAGGGGAAATGGTAATGCAGGAAGAGGTACAATGCAGCCATGCATGAAAGTCGCCCGTCACGATGATAGGGCTCAATGTTATGCCTTTCTGAGCAAGATCGAGGTAGAGGTATCTGACGCAGTGATCACATGTACTATTCTTGTCTGTGACCGAATGGCTAATGTGTTATTTGATCCAGGTTCTACTTATTCTTATGTGTCCATGCGATTGGCCTTAAAATCTAATATGAATTGTGATATACTTGATGCCCCCATATATGTTTCTACCCCAGTTGGAGAGTCTGTCATTGTCACCCATGTCTATCGTGCTTGTTCTATTTTGTTTATGGGTTTCCAGACTTGGGCTGATTTGGTGATTTTGGATATGACTGACTTTGATATAATCTTAGGTATGACTTGATTGTCCCCCTATTATGCTATGCTTAATTGTAATACTAAGTTTGTAACTCTAGAAATTCCGGGAAGGGAAAAATTAGAGTGGGAATGGGTGTACAAGCCTAAGCAAACTAAGATCATATCCTCCATTCGGGCTAGGAAACTGGTAGGGCAGGGTTGTTTAGCTTATTTGGTCCATATTCGGGATGTGGAGGTTGAGTCTCCATCTATTGAGTCTATTCCTGTGGTGTCAGAATTTAGAGAAGTGTTTTCTAATGATTTGCCTGGTATGCCTCCGGATAGAGATATAGATATCTATTGATTTAGAACCTGGTACTCGTCCCATTTCCATCCCTCCATATCGCATGGCTCCGACAGAATTGAGAGAGCTTAAGGCTCAAATCTAAGAACTTCTTGATAAAGGATTCATTCGTCCTAGATCTTCCCCGTGGGATGCTCTAGTTTTGTTTGTTAAGAAAAATGATGGTAATATGAGGATGTGTATAGATTACCGACAATTGAATAGGGTCACCATTCGAAACAAGTACCCATTGCCTCGAATAGATGATCTTTTTGACCAATTGCAAGGTGCATCAATTTTCTCTAAGATTGATCTAAGGTCTGGTTACCATCAGTTAAAGATTAGGCCTGGGGATGTGCCTAAGACGGCGTTTAGAACCCGTTGTGGGCACTACGAGTTCCTAGTTATGTCTTTTGGTTTGACTAATGCGCCTGCAACTTTCATGAGTTTGATGAATGGAGTATTCAAACCCTTTCTCGATTCGTTTGTGATAGTCTTCATTGATGACATTTTGGTCTATTCGAAAAGTGAGAAAGAGCATGCCGACCATCTTCGTATTGTTCTGGGTGTTCTTGGGAAACAAAAGTTATATGCGAAATTCTCTAAGTGTGAATTTTGGTTGACTTTGGTTGCATTTTTGGGGCATGTAGTTTCAAAAGAAGGGGTAATGGTAGATCCCTAAAAGATTGAGGCGGTTAAGAATTGGGTTCGGCCTAGCTCTGTGATAAAATTTAGGAGTTTTGTGGGGATCGCTAGCTACTATCGTCGATTTGTGAAGAACTTTGATTCTATTGCCACTCACTTGAAAAATTTGACCAAAAGGGAGATACCATTTGAATGGACTGAAAAATGTGAGGAGAGTTTTCAAAAGCTCAAGACTCTCTTGACCACAACACCTATTCTAACACTTTTGGTTGAAGGTAAAGATTTTATTATTTATTGTGATGCTTCACATTCGGGTTTGGGTGCTGTGTTAATGCTGGATAAGAATGTTATAGCTTATGCATAGCGACAGTTGAAGGTACATGAGAGAAATTATCTAACGCATGATTTGGAGTTGGCAGCGGTAGTGTTTGCTCTTAAGATCTGGCGGCATTATCTCTATGGTGTTAAGTGTGAGGTGTTTACTGATCATTGTAGTTTGCAGCATGTGCTCACTCAGAAGGATAAAAATTTGAGCAAGAGAAGGTGGATGGATCTACTTAAGGATTATGATGTGACCATCCAATACCATCCGGGTAAGGCTAATGTAGTGGCAGACGCTTTGAGTAAAAAAATGGTGAGTATGGGTAGTCTAGCTGGCTTGAGTGTAACCAAGCGACCTTTGGCAAAGGAAATTAAGACCTTGGAGTCTAAGTTCATGCAGTTGGGCATCTCAGAAAGAGGTGGGGTGTTAGCTAGCTTTGAAGTAAGGGCCACGTTCATTGAGGAGATCAAGGCCAAGCAGTTCGATAATGAAAATTTGAATGAACTTAAGAAGAAGATTGTGATTGGTAAGACACAAGAGACCACTCTTGATGCAGAAGGTGTGCTCAGTTTTAAAGGAAGGATTTGTGTTCCTAGAATAGATGACTTGATTCGGAAATTGTTGACAGAATCCCATGGTTCGCAATATTCCATTCATCCGGGTGTGACCAAGATGTACCAAGATTTGAAGCGAATTTATTGGTGGCCGGGCATGAAAAAGGATATAGCAGAGTTTGTGGCTAAGTGTCAAAATTGCCAACAAGTAAAGTATGAACATCAAAGGCCTGCAGGTTTGCTTCAAAGAATGCCAATTGTAGAATGGAAGTGGGAAATGATAGCTATGGACTTCGTTGTTGGTCTTCCCAAGACTTTGGGGAAGTTTGATTCTATTTGGGTAGTGGTTGATAGAATGATTAAATCAGCCCATTTTATTCCGGTTAAAATAGATTACAATGCTGAAAATTGGCTAAGGTTTATGTGAAAGAGATAGTGAAGTTGCATGTGGTTCCCTTTTCTATCATGTCAGACCGTGGTACCTAATTCACATCCAAGTTTTGGAGAAAGTTACATGATGAATTTGGCACATAACTCACTTTTAGTACCGCTTTCCATCCACAGATGGACGGGCAGTCAGAGAGGACTATTCAAGTGTTAGAAGACATGTTGATGGCATGTGTGATTGATTTTGGAGGGCATTGTGATAAGTTCTTACCTTTGTGTGAGTTCTCCTATAATAATAGTTATCACTCCAACATTAATATGGCACTATTTGAGGCACTTTACGGGAGGGGATCACCCATATGATGGTTCGAGGCTGGAGATGTGAAACCTTTGGGGGTTGATTTAGTGAAGGATGCTCAAGATAACGTGAGAAACATCCAAACTAAGCTTTTAGCGGCCCAGATTAGACAGAAGAAGTATGCAGACCATAAGGAAGAGACGTGACATTTTAGACTGGTGAAAATGTTCTTCTAAAGGTATCACCCATGAAAGGGGTGATGAGATTTGGCAAGAAAGGAAAACTAAGTCCGCGATACATTGGTCCCTTTGAGGTTCTTGAATGTGTAGGGCTAGTGGCTTATAGATTTTCTTTACCTCCTAACCAATTGGGAGTTCATCCGATATTTCATGTGTCCATGTTGAAGAGATATCATGGTGATGGGGATTACATCATAAAATGGGACTCAGTTGTGTTAGACAAAGACCTTAAGTATGAGTAGGAACCGATTGCAATTCTTGATCATGATGTGCGTAAGCTGAGGACCATAGAGATTAAGTACGTGAAGGTACAATAGAAGCATCGTCTAGTTGAGGAAGCTACTTGGGAAACCGAGAAGGATATGCGAGACAAGCATCCCCAATTGTTCGTCGATCCAGGTACTACTCCATTCTTTCTTTAGCCTATTATTCCTAAGTTTGCCACTCAGGGACGAGTGATGGGTAAATAGGTATCTATTGTAACGACCAGTTCCCGTTGTTATAGAAAATCCAACGGGGAATTTTTTTTTCGTAGTAACTTAGGATTTCCCAATCTAGTCCAGATTTGGATGAAATCGGAGTTGGTAAGGTCTAGGGAAATCTGGTAACAATTGGTTGATCTAATTTTGAATTTGATCACATGAGTAGATAGCTAAGACTTTAAGGAACCGTACAACCTTACAAAATTGCTTTCAGGTGAGTAGAACTCCTGAAACTGATCTTAGCGTGAATGGGTAGTTTCTGAGTGTCGTTGGTTGAAGGTGTGTTGTGAAATGGGGATATTGGAATTATTAAATTTGCTTACTTTTCCGTGCAAGCCGCTATGGTGGGAATTTATGTCCCTAGGGCGGAAATAAACCCCAAAAACATTTTATTCTGCACTTTTCGACTTTGAGAGCTAGGAGACGACCCCAGGTGCTTTCTTGACAGTTTTCACCATTCTTAAGGCTAAAGGTAAGGTTTTAACTCCCCGAACCCATTTTTCGATCCGTAGAATGTAATCTAGTGGGTAATTATCGACGGAGGAGGGTTTTGATATGGGAATTATGGTGGAAAAATCCCTAATTTGGATATTGGGATCATGAGTTTAATCTAGGCTTTATAGAATTATTGGTAATTCGGGTAATTAGTTATTGTTTATTGATTTCCGTGTTATATTAATTATTTGTAGACCAAGAACAAGAGGAATGAATCTGGAAAGGGAAGAATCAAGTTTCTTAGGGGATCAAGCTTGTTTCGAGGTAGGTGATGGTTGTGATTTCATGTGGTGTGATGTATGTTGTTCTTGCTTCATTATAATACGTGTATGTACCCGAATGTTGCTTTATTGAACGCACTTATTGTAAATGAGGATAGATGAATGATGAATGCCATGAATCATGACTTGATTGTATGATTATGAGAATGTACTTTGTGATTGTGATTGTGGCTTGTTGAATGGATCGGGTGTTGCGTTCCGATACACTAACTTGGGTCGGTTACCACTTTCCGGCATAAACATGAGATCGGTTGCCATGTTTTGGCATAAACATTGGATCGGGTACCACGTACCGGTACGCCAACAGTTTGGGTGTGGGTTGCATGAGAGGACCATCGATTTGACATAACTGTGATACTTGAGAATTGTGAAACTGTTCGTTGTTCGTAAATGATATTGTTATTGTATATGTTCAGTGTATTTATGTTATTATTGTGTTGTAATGACTTATGTTTGTTGCACTTATTGGGATAGCCGCGTGATCCTACCAGTACACTGTGGTTATGTACTGGTACTGCACTTGCTCTTTCTTTGTTGAGTACAGGGCATCTTCAAGCGGCTATTGACAGACCTTGCTTAAAAATTAGTGATCGTTTCGAATTCAAGGGTGGGCTAGTTATTTCGGGCTGCCATGAGTTCTCTTTCAGTTTATGTCCACCTTTCGGACTTAGACTAGTTCTTTAGATTTTCTTGTGTTTAGTATGGGGTTGTACCCGTTCTTGTTTATACTTATGGTTGAACCTTAGATGTTTTGGTACATTGGTTTTCAGGTTCTAGGTAGTCTTTCCGCATTTGTTTGGTTAGACTTTTGTTGGAGTTTATGGGAAACTCCCTATTTTTATTTTCTTAGACATTTAAACCTTCTTCCGTATCTTTAAATACCTTAGTTTTTGGTTAAGTTGTTTAGTTGGGTTGTTGTAGTGGTTCTCCCACCGAAGGGTTAGTGTGGGTGCCAATCACGACGGTCTGGGTCGTGACACTAAATATATCGTATTGTGGTTTATGTTTTGGGTCGTGCTGATTCTATGATTCTACCGCCTTACATATACATTACATTATATTTTATAGACGTTTTCATTGCTTGGTGCTACTGCATTCATGTATGTAGGTTATGTATTTCACAAGGTTCTTTATGTATGTGGTTGAGTTAAGTTTATGGTTGATACACTCCATTCTTTATGCAATTGTTTGAGTCTAAAGTATTCTCTTTGCCTTGTGTTACTAATGGTTATGTAGGGACCTTTACCTGACTAGTTATTATTAATGCTTTATCTTATAGGATTGTATATGTTTGTTATGGGATTTGCAACAGATTATGACTATGTTGGCCTTGTTGTTAGTTTTGGCTTTTAGATAGTAGCCTGAGCGACTTGTATTGTATTCTCTTATATTTTAACTTTCTCCATTTCATTTATTTCTATATAGCTTGGCCTGAATAGTGTGTGTTTTAATTTCAATAGTTTGCTCGGTCAAGTAAAGCATCGGGTGCCAATGGCCCTTCTCTAAATTTAGAGTGTGATAAACTTGGTATCAGAGCAATGTCATATCTTAGGGTGTCAACAAGTTATGTCTAGTAAAGTATTTCTTATAGGTGTGTTTTGAATCACACTTATAGATTGTTACACCTCGCAAATTGCTAAGTTGAGTTGGAAAGGAATTTGCAAAAAATATTTGATGGTGCATGTTTTATGGAGCCAACTACAGAACATACAAGGTCCTACGGTCCTTGAAGGATAGTCGTGGAAAATGAGTCCTGGAAGTTGAAATTGTCAAGTCTTTGATAAGGGTCTATAGACCAATACGACAGTTCATAGGAGGGTGTACATCCCGTAGGAAGGAGTTGTAGGGTGTTCCTAGACTTGGTGATATTTTGATACCTCAGGTTATGATGATAAGGCTTACAGACCGTAGTCCATGGGTCTTGGAATGATGTTGAGACTTGGAGGGATTTCTAGACTTGGGTTATATGGAAAGGACCTATGAGCCATAGAATGTTCAGCGAACCGTAGGTTTGGGCTTATGGTTTGATATCAATAATTCGGTCTATAGTAAATGGACCTATGGGTGATTAGGACGATCCGTAGCCTTTTGTACGGATCGTACATGGGACCGTAGGTGCATTTCGACAATTTTAATTAATTTGACACCTAAACTACATTGTCTCTAGCCTATTTCTAAGTCCAATAACTGAATTTACTCTTCAAACTCTCCTATTCCCTCTCATTCACTCAACCTCCCCTCCCCACCCCCCCAAAAAAAAAAACCTCTCAAGGTTTTCTCTCCAAATTTTCTCCCAAGGATTCAAGAGAACTTCTAGAGTTCTTCAAGCTTTCTTCTCCAATTCAAAATCTAGGATTCTTCAATGTATGTGTGAAATTCATCAATGGAACCTCTTCCATCCACTGAGTCCCAAGATTTCTCTATTTCTCTTCTATGATTTCAAACCAAATTCTAGGGTTTTACATATTTTCTTGTGGTTTCAATTTTTATTATTAAATTCATTATATTTGATATTATTATGCATGATTTGATCGTAACTACATATTTTCAATGTTTTTCACATGAACCCATACAATATGCCTATTTTATGATTATGAATTATGTTTTGAGATTATGCGTACATCATGAATTGAAGAATTTTATGAATCAAGGATGCTTTTAGATAAAGTATCTATATGTTTTATGAAAGGGCTGCTTCCAATTGAAGTATTCTCATTATGAAAGATGATCATGATTTTGATGCTTCAGATAAGTGTCTTTATGAACATATTATGAAATCAGGATTTTGAAAGGAGTTATTATATGATATGAAGATTATGATTGGATTGGTATTACTAAATTCTTACCCTTCCAAATATTATAATTATGATTATGCTTGTTTTCGTAGGGAGTTTACTTAGCACGGAGTGAACTTTGGGATGGAGGCTCTCGTGTTAGTAAAGGTGGAGCTTTTTTAGTATAAATCCCCTTGTCCCATAACTACGTGCTCAGTAGGATTTTGTCCCAATTGGACATAGCTAGTGGATTCACTTAAGCTTAAGAACATGGTCCTTACCTTGGCAAGTAGTACACTCTCATTTTAGTGTGGGAGTAGAACACCAGACTCCATGTAATAGCTCATATGGTTTATGTCGGTTAAAGGTAAACATCCCAAAAAAGTTAATGGTTTTCTCAAAGAGTTTATGATTTCCTCAAAAGAATAAAGCCTATGTTATGGTTTTCAAATATTGCATTGACCTTGTTCTACGATTTATGACTTTAACTTACCAAGATTTTCCATGTTTTACTTGGTCATTCATTATCATGTTTTCCCATGCTTCATGCTTATGTTTATGTATATTCCCCATATTCAGTACATTCCAAGTACTAGCACATATGTATCTCTTATGCCTATATTATTTTTTAATATAAGGTCTGACGTTCCTCCATCCAGCCGTGACTAGTGGATTGATAGTGTTTGCTTAACAGTTTGATGAGTCCTCATGGTTCAAGGGCATGACCGCTTATCAGTTTTATGTTCTTTCAGTCTTTTCAATTTTTAGACTTATTTCTTGAGCCATGGTTTGTCCTAGTCATACCTATGTAGTAGAGGCTTATGTCAGACTTATTAGATTTCACATTTTAATCATGTACTATGATTTTGGTATCTCTTAGAATTTGGAGTTTGAAACTTATATTCTGCTTTATGATTCATTTTATTTCTTGTGTTTATTTTAGTGTCATGCTTATATCAAGTGTCTTGTTTAGGGTTTCTCAAGATCCTATTCGCCATGTCGCGCCTAGGGGTAGTTTGGGTCGTGACATAAATGGGAGCCTACAAAACATTTAGGATTGATTACCATTTCTTTCATCTTCAAGGTTGTGATGTAGAGTAGTGATGCATGCACACCAAGCCAAGATTTGAAGGTCAAGAGGTTTGCATCAAGTCAATAGTTTGGAGGTTTGGAGGAAGTATAAGGAATAATGAAGAAATTGAGTCTTCTTGAGCATGAGTTTTGGTTATATCATTCCCACTCTAAAGAAGCTTGTGTTTACTATTTATAATCTAAGCTACATAAATACTTTTAATGACCATAACTCCTAGCTGAGGATGAGTTAGGTGTGCTACAAGATACTGTAGGAAATATATTTGAATTATCTTTCCAACGCTGCCGAGTTTGTATGGTTTCGAGTTCGTATGAGGGAGATATACCCATTTGAAGTTGGGCTGTTTAGATAAGGAAAGTCCAATCCGGATTTTGAATGGGTATTTTGGTCTTTTCCATACCCAATTAATTAATTCCATTTTTAGAAGTTTAATTGAGGTCTAATCATAATTATATCAGTTTACGCTTTTACCAAAACACGCTAGGGCTTGGAGAAAAGATAAAAGAGGAGAAAGGAGAAGAAAGGTTCAAAATTCATCAAGTTCTTGCGATTTTGGAAGTAGATTTCGCCAAGGATTCAATCCTACGAGGTATGTGAGATCACATAGCATTGGGTTAGTTCACCCATGCGCCAATCATGATTCAATTCAGCGTAATTGTGTTTTTGAAATAAAAGATTATGAGTTCTTGATGAAATCTATTTAAGTTCTTGTGGGTTCTTGTTGTTGAAATTGTTGAGAAGTTTCTTGAGTTTGATTCATGAGATTAGGTGTGAGTTCGAGTATATTCTTACATATTTTTGTGATATAGTTGGTTCTAAGTGTTTGGGGAAAGAACCAATTGAATTTAGAGGGTTTAGAGTTGAAAAATGAGCAAGAAAATTTGGGGATTTTCTAGGGAGGGGGCTGGGATGTTGCGCCTCTTAGAGCGCCCAAAAGGGAACTCTGAAGTTTGGGATCTGGGCGCTGCACAAGGCAGAGTGCCCCAACCAAGACTCTGAAGTTTCAAGGCTTGCTCCTCGCGCCACTTAGAGCGCCAGGGTCTCCAGGCCTGCTACCTTTTCCCATTTCTTTCTGTTTGAGTTCCCTAGCAACGTACCTCAGTTTTCTAGTTGATTTCTACATTCTAAGGTATGTATAAACACCATGAAATTATCCACAAACATTAGATCATGAGCCTTGAATGCATAATTCAATTCAAGGAAAGTTAAGAGTCAAGTCAAGAGAAGTTCTTAGAGTCTTCCAAAGTCTTTTACAAATGTTTTAACTTTGTTTTAAGGCTTGAGTTTTGAGTTGAGTAAAGAGTAAGAGTAAGAATACAGTTCATTTCTTCAAAATATTATACGGGAACTAAGTATTCCCAAGAGTTGAAATGTTTTCACATTTAAATAAGAAAGGAACCACCGATTTCCAAGAGAGCTTTTAAGCTAGTTTTGAGTAATTACCTCAAATCACAGAAAGAGTTTTGTTTTTAAAACATATGAGCTGAGTATATTTTGGGAGTAGTATTGAGCACCGATATGGGGACGAGTTCATAATAATTCAAGTCTCCATAAATCATGTAGCCATCATGGATAGAAAGGGTTATACTTTTTAGATGATACCTTAGTGCTTTTTAGCATAGACTAGTGGATCCACTTAATTGAGGCGTTCTAGATCACGACAAGGTATAGGACAGTTCTGGCAGCGTGGTCGAGATGCTGTATCACACTTAGCTCATAGTGATGGTTGTCGGTTAGAGAAACTCCCCATCTTTTCATTTTATTTATGATTTAGCTTCCGCATTAGTTTATTATCTTTAGTATGCTCATGATCATGCCAGCAGGGTTAGCTTGGGATCACTTGTGGTCCTAGGTTCCATGTTCGCATCTCGGAGGTAGTCTCGGGGCGTGACAAACTCGGTATCAGAGCCTTAGGTTTAAGTTTTCTAGGATGTCTGAAAGGCCGCACTAAGTAGAGTTCTTTTCATGGGTGTGAAGTGCACTACATCTAATTAGGGGGAGGATATAAAGTGTTTTAGGAAATTTTCATTTTCTTGTTACTCTTATCGTGCGTAAGGTATGATCTAAATTCCATTCTAACTCGACGTTCTATGTTTCAGTGATTATGCCTCCTCGTAGAGCTAACGCCAGAAATGCGAATGACAAGAACGCAAACGCAGCTCCTTCAGTCCCTGATCAAGAAGTGTTGAATGCAGAGTTCAGGAACGTCATTCAGATGTTGGCTCAGAGTGTGGCCAACCAGAACAATCAGCGAGCTCCAGTTCAGGTAAATGCCAATGTTGGGTAAACTGCAGCTAGAGTATGACACTTTGTTAGGATGAATCCGCCAGAGTTCTTAGGATCTCAAGTTGGAGAAGATCCCCAAAACTTCATTGATGAGGTCAAGAAGATCTTTGAAGTGATGCAAGTAACTGGGAATGATCGGGTTGAGTTAGCATCTTACCCACTTAAGGATGTGGCTCATATCTAGTATACTCAGTGGAAGGAGAACAGGGGTACAGATGCAACTCCTATTACTTAGGATTGTTTCGACAAAACCTTTCTGGACAGGTTTTTCCCCCATAGAGTTGAGAGAAGCAAGGGCCCAAGAATTTATGAACATAAGGCAGGGTAATATGATGGTCCAAGAGTATGGGCTCAAGTTTAACCAACTCTCTATGTATGCTCCTCACATGGTTACTGATTCCAGGGCTCAGATGAATAAGTTTCTGTATGGAGTGTTAGACTTAGTGAAAATAGAGTGCAAGAATGTTATGTTGTTGGGAGACATGAACATCTCTAGGCTCATGACTCATGCTCAGCAGGTTGAGGGTGATAAGCTTAGGGAACATGCTAAGGAGACTAAGAAAGAAAGAACATGTAACTACGAGTATTCCCAACAAAAATTGGGTGGAGGAAATTGCTCGCAGTTTCAGCAAAAGTCTTCAACTCCAGCACCTTCATCAGCTAGTGTTCCATCCCCAGGTTGCGTAATGATCAGAAAGGCAGGGCGTGTTACAGGTACCAAAACCTACCCAACTTTCCCAAAATGTAGTAACAACCATCTGGGCAAGTGCCTTGCAGGTAAAGAAGGTTGCTTTGGGTGTGGTCAGTCTGGTCATAGATTGAAGGATTGTCCTTCTAGACAGGGTCAAGGAGGAAATAATGGTAGAGCTCAGTCTACAACTTCAGCAACACCAGTAGGTCACCCAACTCAGCAGGGTAACTCATCTGGTACAGGTGGCGGACAGCGCCAAAACAAGCTCGTCAAGATCATGAAGATTCTCTTGATGTAGTCACTGGTACGTTACGAGTCTTTGATCTTGATGTTTATGCATTGTTAGATTCAGGGTCTACTTTGTCTTTTGTAACTCCTTACATAGCAGTCCAATTCAGTGTTAGCCCATAAACTCTTTCAGAACCCTTCTCAGTCTCTATTCCAGTCGGTGACCCAGTTATAGCTAGACGGATATACAAAAATTGCCCTGTGACAGTCTCTTAGAAAGTCACCTCAGCAGATCTTGTAGAGTTAGAAATGGTAGACTTCGATGTCATTCTAGGAATGGATTGGATACATTCCTATTATGCCTCAGTCGATTGTAGAACTAGGATTCTTCGTTTTCAGTTTCCAAATGAACCAATCTTAGAATGGAAGGGTAGTAGCTTAACGCCTATGGGTCGATTCATTTCTTACCTTAAGGCCAGAAAGATGATCTCTAAGGGTTATCTCTATCATCTAGTTCAGGTTAAAGATTCTAGTTTCGAATCCCTAACTCTTGAGTCAATCCCTGTAGTCAATGAGTTTCCAGAAGTGTTTCCAAATGATCTTCTCGGAGTTCCTCCTGAAAGGGAAATTGACATTGGAATTGATCTCCTTCCAGATACCCAGCCTATCTCTATTCCTCCTTACAGAATGGCTCCAACTGAGCTTAAGGAATTGAAAGAGCAGTTGAAAGACCTTTTAGATAAGGGCTTCATCAGACCTAGTATTTTGCCATGGGGTGCACTAGTGTTGTTCGTAAAGAAGAAAAATGGCTCTCTCAGAATGTGCATTGACTATAGGCAGTTGAACAAAGTCACAATCAAGAATAAGTATCCCATCCCCATGATTGATGACTTGTTCGACCAACTTTAGGGTGCTAGTCATTTCTCAAAGATAGACCTCAAATCAGGTTATCATCAACTTAGAGTCAGAGATAGTGACATTCGGAAGACAGCCTTCAGAACTCGGTATGGTCATTACGAATTTGTAGTTATGTCATTTGGACTAACCAATGCTCCTGCAACTTTCATGGATTTGATGAACAGAGTGTTCAAGCAATACTTAGACTTGTTCGTTATCGTCTTTATTAATGATATCCACATTTACTCTAGGAATGAGGAAGAACATGCAAGTCATTTGAGAGTTGTTCTGCAAACTCTTAAAGATCGCCAGTTATTTGCAAAATTTAACAAGTGCGAGTTTTGGTTACAATTAGTTTCCTTCCTTGGGCATATTGTGTCTTGTGAAGGAATTCGAGTAGATTCCCAGAAAATAGAAGCAGTGAAACAATGGCCCAGACCTACCTCTGCTACAGATATCATAAGTTTCTTAGGTCTAGCGGGCTATTACAGACGGTTCGTGGAAGGATTTTCATCCATAGCCTCACCAGTGACTAGGTTGACTCAGACGATGGTCAGATGATTGTGATAAAAGCTTCGCGGAATTGAAAACTACGTTGATTATAACTCTTGTCTTGACTCTACCAGAGGGTTCAGATGGTTATGTGATCTATTGTGATGCATCCAGGGTTGGCCTAGGTTGTGTGTTGATGCAACGAGGTAAGGTTATAACTTATGCTTCTAGACAACTTAAGGTGCATGAGAAGAATTGTCCGACTCATGACCTTGAGCTCGCAATAATGGTGTTTGCACTCAAGATTTGGAGACACTACTTGTATGGTGTTCATGTAGATGTGTTCACAGACCATAAGAGCCTCCAGTATGTATTCACCTAAAAAGAGTTGAATCTTCGCCAGAGAAGGTGGCTTGAGTTCCTCAAAGATTATGATATGAGCGTGCATTACCATCCAGGTAAGGCGAATGTAGTAGCAGATGCTCTTAGCAGATTATCCATGGGTAGTGTAGCACATGTTGAGGAAGAAATAAGAGAGCTAGCAAAGGATGTTTACAGACTTGCTCGCCTAGGAGTTCGTCTTATGAGCATAGCAGATGGTGGTGTAACGGTTCAAACTGGGGTAGAATCTTCTTTGGTAGTAGAGGTTAAGGAAAAGAAAGACAGTGATCCAATCTTGCTTGAGCTTAAGGGTGCAGTCTACAATCAGAGAGTGGAGGTTTTCTCCCAAAGGGGAGATGGTGTGCTTCGTTACCAGGGTCGATTATATGTTCCTAATGTGGGCGAGTTGAGACAACATATTCTTGCAGAGGCCCATAACTCCAGATATTCTATCCATCCAGGCGCCACAAAGATGTACCGCGATCTGCGGGAAGTCTATTGGTGGAATGGTATGAAAAGAGATATAGCAGACTTTGTGGCTAAGTGCCCCAATTGCCAGCAAGTCAAGGTAGAACATCAGAAACCAGGATGCATGATTCAAGAGATTGACATTCCTACTTGGAAGTGGGAAGTGATCAACATGGACTTCATCATAGGTTTACCTCGTACTTATAGACAACATGACTCCATCTGGGTGATTGTTGATAGGGTTACTAAGTCTTCTCGCTTTTTGGCGGTTAGGACTACAAATTCGACGGAGGATTACGCTAAGCTTTACATTAATGAGATTGTGAGGTTGCATGGGGTTCCTTTGTCTATCATCTCAAATAGAGGTCCTCAGTTTACCTCTCATTTCTGGAAGTCATTTCAGAAGGGTCTTGGTAATCAGGTTAACCTTAGAACAACATTTCATCCACAGACGGATGATCAGGCAGAGCGTACCATTCATACCTTAGAGGAAATGTTGAGATCTTGTGTGATCGACTTCAAGGGTAATTGGGATGATTACCTTCCTCTTATTGAGTTCGCCTACAACAATAGTTACCATTCCAACATTCAGATGGCCCCTTATAAGGCATTGTATGGGTGTAGATGTAGATCTCCAGTTGGTTGGTTTGAAGTAGGTGAAGCAGCCTTGATAGGACCAGATTAAGTCCTTGTTGCTATGGAGAAAGTGCAACTCATTAGAGATAGACTTAAGACTGCCCAGAGTCGCCAGAAGTCTTATGCAGATGTGAGGAGAAGGGAACTAGAGTTCCAAGTTGATGATTGGGTTTTCCTAAAAGTGTCACCTATGAAGGGGGTGATGAGATTTGGCAAGAAAGGAAAGCTCAGTCCCAGATATGTAGGCCCTTACCGGATCTTGAAAAGGATTGGTAAAGTGGCTTCTGAGTTAGAGTTGCCAACAGATTTAGCAGTAGTGCATCCAGTCTTTCACATTTCACTTTTGAAGAAGTGTGTGGGTGATCCAACATCCGTAGTGACATTAGAGACTGTGGTTGTAAAAGATAGCCTTTCTTATGATGATGTACCATTTGAGATTCTTGATCGTCAAGTTAGAATGTTGAGAAACAAAGAAGTCGCTTTAATCAAAGTTTGGTGGAAGAGTCAGTCTGTAGAGGGAGCCACTTGGGAAGCAGAAGCGGCCATGAAAGCCAAGTATCCTCACCTCTTTCCTTTTGATTCCACTCTAGCTTGAGGTAATAGTTCCTCTTCAGTTTTTCAGTCATTCATGCGTAAATTCAGTCTTAGAATCATGTTCCTTTAGTTTGTACTTGCATTTCAGCATATTTGCATGTTCTTGGAACTCAGTTCAATCAGAAATTCAGTTCTCAGTATTTAGTGATAGAGATTGCAGCCCTTTCCATCTATTTGAACTAGTTTATTCTTCATTCGAGGACGAATGTTCTCAAGGGGGAGATAATGTAACACCCTGTATCCTAGATAGACCAAAACACAGATTTTGAGAAGTTGCAGGTGCAACCCACGATTGCCATCCACAGACCGTAGGTCGACCACGGCCCGTGTTGGTGGTCCGTGGTTCATCACTACAACCCCTCCCCAAACCCATCTCAGAAAATTGGCCAAGTCTCGACCCACGGACAGACCCATGGTCTGTAGGTCAGACCACAGTCCGTGGATCAAGACTCTTTTACCCAACCTCTCACACGAACTACAGTTGACCAACATGGACCATCGTTCAATGCACGGTCCGTAAGTCTGACCGTAGATGAGGGTCAGCAGCCAGTTAGAGGAAAATTGTTGATTGGGTCAGCTTAAAATGGTCATAACTCTTAGCACAAAATGAATTATGTGTTCCATCACCTATGATATGATAGATAATTGAATCCTCTTTCCAACGCCACGAAGTTTGCTAAAATCCGACCTCTGAGTAAAAAGTTATGCTCGTTTTAGTGAAGACTTGCCGGACAGACTTGACCTACGGACCCAGACGACGGCCGGTAGATCAAACGACAGACTGTCGTTCATTCTGTGGATGGGCTTCGCCAGAGTTAAGTTAGGGTTATTTTGGTCCTTTTCCTATTTCGTTGGACCCCTAAGCTACGTCGTTTAAACCCTAAATTATGAGGATTTAGTCAGTTTAAGCCTAGAAACATAACTAGAACTTACCTAAGTCAAATCATTAATCAAAACTTAGAAAATTAGAACGCTAAGAGGAGAAAGAAGAGCCCTAGTTTAAGAACGCAACAAGTTTTCTTCAGTTCCAGCCCAGAAATCAAAGGATTTCTCCGTGAAATTCGTTACCAGGTATGTGGGATTTAACTAGTGGGTTCCTTTCACCCATTAGGTCCCTAGTTTTTAGTCAGTTCTTGATTCCCTTATTACGACTAGACCTAGGGTTTCTTGAATCTTAGAATTATTGGGTTTTTAGCTGTTAGAATGATCCAAATAAGATTAGTACGTTAATATTTAGTTTATTGCATGAATTCCAGAACCCTAGCTATGTATTTCTTTAGTTTTTGAATTACACAGGCTAGGTAAGATATTTCAATTATTCAGTTATACATGCCTCAGTTATTAATGCATCAATATCAGTTTAAATTGTTGCATTCTCAGTTTGTATGTTTAGTTTGAGCTATCCAGTAACTTACAGAAATTCAGTCATAATGTGTTAATTACTTAATCCATTGGGAGTAGCATAATACCGAGTTGGACTAGGGTTCAACGTACCCATATAGTCCCAGAACTACGAGCCACATAGGTGTAAGTCCCTTCCATAGGCATCATTTAGTGATCACACCAGTATGAATGTATACCTTTGGCCGTGTATATTAGGTCCTCTCGATGGGACGTATACATCGGACTTCACATTTAGCTCATGTGGTTTTATTGTCGACTATTAGTAGCTCCTACAGTTCAGTCAAATTCTATTGCATTGACCTCATTTACAGTTCAGTCAGTATTCAGTCTCAGCATGTTATGAATTTGGTTATTAGATCCAGTTAGTTCAATATTCAGTATTTATATCATGTTCAGATTATATCATTGCTTTATTGCTTTGTTCAGTTATATGTTATTTCAGCTTTACTCTATCCTTCATGCTTAGTACCTTTCAAGTACTGACGCATACGTGTGCTACATTTTCTTGTGATGTAGGTTCAGGTTCTCAGCATCAAGATCACGCTTAGATCGGTTCCCAATCTCCAGTTCAACAAAATCTGTGGTGAGTCCTCATTCTCCGAGGACAATAGTCATGAGTTCCTTTTTAGTATTTTTAGTCCTTTAGTTTCAGTTTTGCTAGACTTAGCTGGGGCCTGTCCCGGCATTTCTAGTCAGTTATTGGCTATTTTCAGACATAGTTAGATTCAGCTTAGTATTGAGTTAATATCTTCTTTGTATTAAACTCATCCGTTTTCATATATCTCAGTTATAGTATATGGGTATTCCACATCTTTTCATTTTATTTATGATTTAGCTTCCACATCAATTTATTATCTTTAGTATGCTCATGATCATGCCAGCAGGGTTAGCTTGGGATCACTTTTGGTCCTAGGTCCCATGTCCCCATCTCGGGGGTAGTCTCGGGGAGTGACAATACTGTTTTTCATCCTCAGACAGATGGTAAAGTAGAGCGCACTATTCCGACCTTAGAAGATATGTTGAGGGCATGTGTGATTGATTTCAACGCTAATTGAGATGAGCACCTACCTCTCATTGAATTTGCTTACAACAATAGTTACCACTCTAGCATCCAGATGGCTCCGTATGAAGCTCTTTATGGGAAACGATGGTGATCTCCTATTGGATGGTTTGAAGTTGGTGAAGTAGGGTTGATAGGACTAGACTTAGTTCACCAAGCTATGGACAAAGTGAAAGTCATTCAAGAGAAGTTGAAAACAGCGAAGAGTCGTCAAAAATCCTACACTGATGTTAGGAGAAGGGAGTTAGAGTTTGAAGTAGATGATTGGGTATACTTGAAGGTTTCACCCATGAAGGGTGTTATGAGATTTGGTAAGAAGGGGAAGCTTAGTCCCCGGTATATTGGCCCTTACTAAATATCCAAAAGGATTGGCAATGTAGCTTATGAGCTTGAGCTACCACAAGAGATAACAGTGGTCCATATGGTGTTTCATGTTTCCATGTTGAAGAAGTTCATGGGAGATCCTTCACTTATCATACCAACTGAAGATATTGGTATCAATGATAGCTTGTCTTATGAGGAGATCCTTGTTCAGATTCTAGACCGGCAGGTTCGCAAGTTAAGGACCAAGGAAGTAACATCAATCAAAGTTATTTGGAGAAAACAGTTTGTTGAGAAATCTACTTGGGAAGTTGAGGAGGATATGAATAAGAGATATCACATCTCTTTGAGCTCGGACAAATTCCAGATCAAGGTACTAATTCTCTTCTTAGTACACTTTAAATTGATATGCTTAATGTGTTAGATTTGCTTGTTGGGTGTTTGAGTTGAATGTTAGATGTTACACCCGTAGCCTAATAAGAGTAATCTCATTTGAGGATGAATGTTCTCAAGGGGGAGATATTGTAACAACTCGCAATTTGAAATAATTAGAAAGAGCTAGAAATAGAAAGTCATTTTTGGAAAGAATGAAAAATCTAGAAAATTGGTTAAGTTATGTTAAGTTTGAGTTTTGGATCAACTTCAAACGACCATAATTCCTAGCTCAGGATGAGTTAGGTGTTCTACAAGATACCGTAGGAAATATCTTTGAATTATCTTTCCAACGCCACCGAGTTTGCACGGTTTCGAGTTAGTATGAGGGAATATGCCCATTTAAAGTTGGGCTGTTTAGATAAGGAAAGTTAATCTAGATTTTGGAAGGGTATTTTGGTCTTTTCCATACCCAATTAATTAATTTCGGTTTTAGAAGTTTAATTGAGGTATAATCAGAATTAGATCAGTTTACACTTTTACCAAACCAAAATAAGGCTTGGAGAAAAGAGAAAAGAGGAGAAATGAGAAGAAAGGTTCAAGATTCATCAAGTTCTTGCTATTTTGGATGTGGAATTCGCCAAGGATTAAATCCTGTGAGGTATGTGAGATCACATAGCATTAGGTTAGTTCACCACGTGCCAATCATGATTCAATTCAACGTAATTGTGTTTTTGCAAGAAAAGATTGTGAGTTCTTGATGAAATTTGTTTAAGTTCTTCTGGGTTCTTATTGTTAAAGTTGTTGAGAAGTTTCTTGAGTTTGATTTATGAGATTAGGTGTGATTTTGAGTATTTTATTACATATTTTGGTGATATAGTCGATTCTAAGTGTTTGGGGAAAGAACCAATTGAATTTAGAGGGTTTAGAGTTAAAAACGAGCAAGAAAAATCGAGGATTTTCTAGGGAGGGGGCTGGGAGGCCACACCTCTCAGACTGCCCAAAAGAGAACTCTGAAGTTTGGGCTCTGGGCACCGCACCAGCTAGAATGCCCCAACCCAGACTCTGAAGTTTCAAGGCTGGCTCCCCACGCCACTCGGAGCGCCAGGGTCGTCAGGCCTTCTACCTTTTCCCACTTCTTTCCATTTGAGTTCCCTAGCAACATACCTAAGTTTTCTAGTTGATTTTACACTCTAAGGCACATATAAACACCATGAAATCATACATAAATATGAGATCATGAGCCTTGAATCCATAATTCAATTCAAGGAAAGTTAAAAGTAAAGTTAAGAGAAATTCTTAGAGTCTTCCAAAGTCTTTTACAAATGTTTTAACTTTGTTTTAAGGCTTGAGTTTTGAGTTGAGTAAAGAGTAAGAGTAAAGTTCATTTCTTCAAAAGATTATATGGGAACTAAGTATTCCCTAGAGTTGAAATGTTTTCACATTTAAACAAGAAAGGAAACACCGATTTCCGATAGAGCTTTTAAGCTAGTTTTGAGTAATTACCTCAAATCACAGAAATATTTTTTGTTTTTAAAACATATGAGCTGAGTATATTTTGGGAGTAGTATTGAACACCAATATGTGGACTAGTTCATAATAACTAAAGTCTCCATAAACCATGTAGCCATCGTGCGTAGAAAGGGTCATACTTTTTAGATGATTCCTTAGTGATTTTTAGCATAGACTAGTGGATCCACTTAGTTGAGACCTTCTATATCATGGCAAGGTATAAGACAGTTCTGGCAGCATGGGCGAGATGATTTATTATCACTTTAGCTCATAGTGATGGTTGTCAGTTAGAGAAACCAGGATCAGCATCCAGCGCCTCGTTGATCCAGTTGAGCACTCAGAGTTAGTTGGTGAGCCTCTTTGCTTCTGGAAGATTCCCTCTTATTGCTTTGTTAGTCAGTTGTTTGGATGAACGGGGGTCTTGTCTCGACATCCCTCTTAGTATTTAGAGGCTTCATAGACAGCTAGATATGAGTCCTTTAGTCTTGTGTTTCAGATGTTTTGCTATAATACTTGAGTTGCCACTTTGGCTAATTTGAATGTTTATCCTTAAACGTTCTAAGCTTATTTGAGACAATTGTTTTAAAGTGCATTTGAATCCTTGTATTAATGCTTTAAGTCTTCTGCTATGAGTCAAGACAGGCCAAGGGTTCGCTTGGGGCCAACAATGGTTCTCGAGTGCCAGTCCCGCCCAGGGTGTAGGCTCGGGGTGTGACAAGAACCTTTAGAAAATCACGACCCACGATAGGACCTACGGACTGTTGGTGGGTCCACAGTCCGTGGTCCAGGGTCCATGGATCATGACCCCAAATCCAGTCCCAGATGCCAAACGACACCCTAGCAGGATAGACTGTCGATCAGTCTACGGTCCGTCGGTCAGTCCACGGTCCATCAGTCAGGGTCTGTTGCTGGTTGTTGATCAATTAGCTTAGGGGTAGTTGGGTCTTTTCCTAATTGTTTTACCCCTAAACTACGTCATTTTACTCAGTTTAAGCCTAGTAATCTAGTCAGAACCTACCTAAAACCATTATTCTCCAAAATTCACCAAAAATCTTAGAACGAAAAGAGAAGAAAGAGGCGCCAGTTTCCTAACAACAATTAGAAGGTTTTCTTCAAGTTCTAGCCCCAAAATCAAAGGATTTCTCCGTAGATTTTGTCACTAGGTATGTGGTATTTTACTAGTGGATTCCTTTCATCCACTAGGTCCCTAGAATTCAGTCAGTTCCTTGATTCTCTATATCTTGTTTAGACCTAGGGTTCCTAAAACCTTGGATATTTTCTGTGGTTTAATGGTTGTAGTATCCTAAATTGAAATCTTGTTTCTTGGAAAGTTTTCTTAAATCCTTGTATGAAACTCAGAACCCTAGTTTGTATAAATTCTCTTAGTTCATGAAGTATACCTGCTAGGTGAGTTGAATAGATAATCATGCTCAAGATTTCGAATGTTACATTATCAGTATATAAATGTTGCATTCTCTGATTGCATATCAGTATTTTGAACTATTCAGTATTTTAGTTACATTTATATCATATACATATTCAGTTGGGAGTAGACTTAGCACCGAGTTTGACTAGGGTTCAGTGTACCCTCATATTCCTAGAATTACGTGCCCCGTAAGAGTATAAGTCCCCTCTGTTGGGCATCAGATTTAGTGGTCACGCTAGTAATTCCTTTATACCCTTGGCAAGGTATATTGGGTCCTCTGATGGGGTGTATACATCGGACTCCACGTTTAGGTAAAGTGGTTTTATGTCGGTTAATAGTAGCTCCCACAGTTAGACTCGTAGTGCATTTGACTAGGTTTTCAGTATATACTTCAGTATTCAGTTTAGAATGTTATGTTCATGATTAGCACTTGGTCATTGCATTTAGTTTAGCTTTTCAGTTATGTTTCAGTATTTCATTCTTTCTCAGTTTATGTCATTGCTTAGTTATGCTTTGTTCAACTTATATATATATATATACATATTTGTTCAGCTTAGTATTTATATCCTGCATGCTCAGTACATTTCTAGTACTGACATACACTCTGCGCTACATCCTTTCATGATGTCGGTTCAGGTACTCAGCATCCACATCGTGCTTAGATCGATTCTAGGTCCACATTTCAGAAGCTTCAATGGTGAGTCCCCATACTTCAAGGAAAATAGACATGCTTTTCAGTTTAGTCTTTTTATTCAGTTTTCAGTTTTGTTAGAGTTAGTTGGGGGGTATGTCCGAGTAACTCAACTCAGTTAGAGGCTTTTCAGAAATAGTAGTAGAATCAACTTGAATTGTTAAGTGTATCTTTCAGTTCTTATTAAACTTGTAGTATGTTTTATATATTCAGACTAGTTGGGGTTTTCTCACTTTCAGTTATCCATTGTTTTAGCTTCCGCATAGTACATGTCTTATTCAGTTATTCTTAGTATGCTTGATATATGCCAGACACAGGGTTAGCTTGAGGTCACTCGTGATCCCAGGTCCTGTGTTACACCAAAGGGGTAGCCTCGGGGTGTGGCAAACTTGGTATCAGAGCATTAGGTTCAAGAGTCCTAGGATGTCTGAAAGCTGCACTAAATAGAGTCTCTTTCATGGGTGTGAAGCGCGCCCCATCTATGAGGGGGAGGCTACGAAGTGTTTTAAGAAAAACTTCACTTTCTTTGATATTCTTATCATGCGTTGGTATGATCCAACTTCTCCTTTTTAATCCATCGTTATGCGATGTCTCCTCGTAGAGCTAACACAAGAAATACTAATGCACACAATGCTAATGTAGTTCCTCCAGTCTCGAACCATGAGGTTACGAATGCAGAATTTTGGAATGCGGTCCAGCTCTTGGGTCAGAGTGTGGCCAATCAGAACAATCAGCAAGTCCTAGTTCCTAGTAACACAAATGGTGGATCAGCTGCAACTAGGGTTTGAGACTTTGTTCGGATGAATTCACATGAGTTTTTAGGGTCAAAGGTTGGTGAAAACCCACAAAACTTCATTGATGAGGTCAAGAAAATCCCAGAGGTGATGCAAGTATTTGGAAATGGCAGGGTGGAGCTGGCATCCTATCAAATTAAGGATGTGGGTCATATCTGGTTCACTCAGTGGAAAGACAACAGGGTGCAGATGTAGCTCATGTGACTTGGGATTTTTTACTAGAGCTTATCTGGACAGTTTCTTTCTAAGGGAATTGAGCGAACCTAAGGCACAAAAGCTAGAATTTGAAATAGGGCTCCATGTCGGTCCAAGGGTACGTGCTGAAGTTTACCCAACTCTCCAGGTATGCTCCACACATCGTTGCCGATTCAACGGCACAAATGAGTAAGTTCTTGTTTAGGGTATCCAATCTAGTGAAGACTAAGTGCAGGAATGCTATGCTACTAGGGGATATGGATATCTCCAGATTAATGACTCATGCTCAGCAGGTTGAGGGAGATAAGCTTAGGGAATTGACAAATGATAACAACAATGCCAGAATAGGAAACTACGAATACTCACATCAAAAGTCGGATGGTGGAAATTGCTCACAGTTTCAGCAGAGGTCTACAGCCCCAACACCTTCATCAGTTAATGTTCTATCCCTCTGGTTTCAACAGGATCAGAAAGGTAGGGCATCAGGCTCTAAGTCTTACGGGAGTGCTTCAGGTAATATGACTTACCCAACATTTCCAAAGTGTGGTAAGAACCATCCGAGCGAGTGTCTTGCAAGCAAGAAAGGGTGCTTTGGGTGTGGTCAGTCTGGCCATAGGTTGAAGGATTACCCTTCTGCCAGGAGGGGCAATGAGGTAACAATAATAGGGCTCAGTTTACAGCTCAAGCAGCACCAACAGGTCGTCCAACTCAGCAAGGTGCTTCATTTGGTACATGTGGCGGTCATCGCCATAACAAGTTGTATGCTCTCCAAGCTCTCCATGATCAGAAAGATTCTCCTGATATGGTCACTGGTACATTATGAGTCTTTCATTTAGATGTTTATGTATTGTTAGATACATGGGCTACACTGTCTTTTGTAATACCCTATATAGCAGTAAACTTCGATGTCAATCCAAAAACTCTCTCAGATCCCTTCTCAATCTCTATTCCAGTTGGTGACCCAGTTATAGCTAGACGAGTATACATAAATTTCCCTATCACAGTCTCTCAGAAAATCACCTCAGCAGATCTTGTAGAGTTTGAAATGGTTCCAGAAATGTTTCGAGAAGGTCTTCCCAGAGTTCCTCCTGAAAGGGAAATCAACTTCGGAATAGATATCATTTCAGATACCCAACCCATTTCGATTCCTCCTTACATAATGGCTCCAGTCGAGCCTAAGGAATTGAAAGAACAGCTAAAAGACCTTCTAGATAAGGGCTTCATCAGACCTAGTATCTCTCCATGGGGTGCTCCAATATTGTTCGTGAAAAAGAAAGATGGTTCTCTCAGAATGTGCATTGACTATCGATAGTGAAAAATGTCACAATCAAGAATAAGTATCCCTTCCCCATGATTAATGACTTATTCGACCAACTTCATGGTGCTAGTTACTTTTCTAATATAGACCACATGTTTGGCGATCATCAACTTAGAGCTAGAGATAGTGACATTCTGAAGACAACTTTCAGAACTCGGTATGGTTAATATGAATTTGTAGTTATATCTTTTGGACTAACAAATGTTCCAGCAGCTTTCATGGATTTAATGAACAGGGTGTTCAAACAGTATTTGGACTTGTTCGTCATCGTCTTTATTGATCATGTCCTCATTTATTTTCAAAATGAGAAGGACCATGCGACTCATCTATGAGTTGTTCTGCAAACTCTCAAAGATCGCCAGCTATTCACAAAGTTCAGCAAATGTGAATTCTAGTTATACTCCGTCACTTTCCTTGGTCATGTGGTATCCAGTGAAAGGATCCGAGTGGATTCTCAGAAAATTAAGGCAGTACAACACTGGCCCAGACCCATCTCTTCGACAAATATCAGAAGTCTCTTGGGTTTGGCCAGTTATTACAGGAGATTTGTTGAAGGCCCACTAACCAAGTTGACTCAGTAGAAGGTCAAATTTCAGTGGTTAGATGAGTGTGAAAAAAACTTCTTAGAACTGCAGACTAGGTTGACTATAACTCCAGTCTTGACTCCACCAAATCGTTTAGATAGTTATGTGATTTATTGTGATGCATCCAGGGTCGGCCTAGGTTGTGTGTCGATGCAGCGAGGTAAGGTCATGGCTTATGCTTCTAGAAAATTTAAGGTCCATGAGAAGAACTTCCCGACTCATGACCTCGAGCTTGCAGCCGTAGTGTTTACCCTAAAGATTTGGAGACACTACTTGTATGGTGTTCATTTTGACGTGTTCAAAGATCATTAGAGCATCTAGTATGTGTTCACCCAAAAAGAGTTGAATCTTCGTCAGAGGAGATGGCTTGAATTCCTAAAAGACTATGACATGAATGTGCTTTACCATCTTGGTAAGGCCAATGTAGTGGCTGATGCTCTCAGCAGGTTGTCTATGGGTAGTGTAGCACATGTTGAGGAAGAAAAGAAAGAGTTAGCAAAAGATGTTCATCGACATGCTCGCTTAGGAGTTTGCCTTATAGACACATCAGATAGTGGGGTGATAGTTCAGAATGGGCCAGAATCCTCTTTGGTAGTGGAGGTTAAGGAAAAATAGGATAGTGATTATATATTACTTTAATTGAAAGGTGCAGTTCATCAACAAAAAGTTGATGTTTTCTCCCAATGGGGAGATGGTGTGCTTCGTTACCAAGGTCGCTTATATGTTCCTAATGTGGGTGAGTTGAGGCAGCAGATCCTTACAGAAGCTCATAACTCTAGGTATTTTATTCATTCAGGTTCCACTAAGATGTACTAAAATCTACGAGAAGCCTTTTGGTGGAGCGGCATGAAGAGGGATATAACAAACTTCGTGGCTAAGTGTCCTAATTGCCAACAGGTTAAGGTAGAACATCAGAAACCAGGAGGTATGACTCAGGAGATTAACATTCATACATGAAAGTGGGAAGTGATAAACGTGGACTTCATTACGGGTTTACCTCGTACTCGCAAACAACATGACTCCATTTGGGTAATAGTGGAAAGAGTTACTAAGTCTGCTCAATTCTTGGTTGTTAAGACTATAGAGTTAGCGAAGGACTACACCAAACTCTACATCCAAGGGATAGTAAGGTTGCATGGGATCCCATTGCCTATCATCTCAGATAGAGGTCCTCAGTTTAACTCTCTTTTTTGGAAATCGTTTTAGAAAGGTCTTGGTACTCAGGTAAATCTCAGTACAACATTTCATCCACAGACGGATGGTCAGGCAGAGAGTACCATTCAGACCTTAGAGGACATGTTAAGAGCTTACGTGATCGATTTCAAGGATAGTTGGGATGATCACCTATATTTCATAGAGTTCACCTACAACAATAACTTTCATTCCAGTATTCGGATGACCCCGTATAAGGCACTATATGGGCGTAGATGTATATCCCTGATTGGTTGGCTTGAAGTAGGTGAAACAACATTGATTAGGCCAGATTTGGTTGATGAGGTTATGGAGAGAGTTCAACTCATCAGAGATAGACTAAAGACATCCCAGAGTCGTGAGAAGTCCTATGCAGATATGAGAAGGGACTTAGAGTTTGAAATCGATGATTGGGTTTTCCAGAAGGTGTCACCTATGAAGGGAGTGATGAGATTTGGCAAGAAAGAGAAGCTCAGTCCTAGATATGTGGGTCCTTACAGAATCCTGAAAAAGGGTTTGTAATGTGGCTTATGAGTTAGAGTTGCCAGCAGAACTAGCAACAGTTAATCTAGTCTTTCACATTTCTTTATTGAAGAAGTGTGTAGGTGATTCGGCATTAATAGTACCATTAAAGAGTGTGGCTGTGAAGGATAGTCTCATTTATGAAGAGGTGAAAGTTGAGATTCTTGACCATCAGGTTCGTAGGTTGAGAAATAAAGAAGTCGCTTCAGTGAAGGTTTTGTCGAGGAGGCAATCCGTAGAGGGAGCTACTTGGGAAGCAGAAGTAGCCATGAAGGCCAAGTAGCATCACCTCTTTCCTTCTGATTTCGTTTCATCTTCAGGTAATAGTTCCTCTCCAGTTTCTAAATTTACTCTTGTGTAAATTCAGTCTCAATATCTTGTTCCTTCAGTTGTTCTTGCACTTCAACATAATTGCATATTCTTGGAACTAAGTTCAGTTAGATATCAGTTTCTAGTACTTAGTGGTAGGGATTGTAGCTCCTTCCCTCCTTACTCAGCTTGTATAGACTACATTCGAGGACGAATGTTCCCAAGGGGGAGATAATGTAACACCCCGGATTCAAGAAAGATCCAAATAGAAGATTTTCAGAATTTTAGGTGCCACCAACGGAGGCCAAACCACAGCCCGTGGATGGGACCACGGACCGTGGGTGTGGTGATACGCTCAAATTACACTTCCCTAAAGAAGTATAAGAGATCGTTATCAATTAAAGAACCCAACTTGGAGGTTGGGGTCGATCCCACGAGAAATATGGTTTAAACTTAAACTTATCTTACGATTATATTCGTTTAGTCAACTTATTTTCGAGACAAGTAAGTAAAAGGGGAGGGTTGTGAAACAAATAACTAAATGGTATTAAGTAACAAGTGAGCAAGATTTGAACTTTGTTGTTATCAATGAGAGACAAAAACTAGGGTGTATGTGTTCCCCATAAGCTCTTAACACAATAATCCTAATAATAGTAATTGTTTCCTAGTGTATCACATGCAAAGTTGGTAAGTTAGGTATCCCTAAGTGATTGGTCCTCCAAATAGGGAATTTCACCCCGCACCTTGGTCCGGCTAATGTGTATATAATTTACTAACCCTTATCTTTACCTCAGATTAGATATCACATCAATGTATGGTTTAGTTTTCACCCTCGCACCAATTGACATTAGACTATTAGATAGTATCACACTAAATCTCTGTTGATAATTCTTTTCTTATGATTACCTCTTTGGTCCGGCAAGTAGCAACAAGGCGAGTTCTAACGTTGGCCACTGTTAAAAAGACTTCTAAGCGAAAGAATTACCAATACATGCATCAACACTATTCAAATATTACTTAGTTATTATTCATACGTTTTTAATTGCTCATGGTTCCCACAACCCTAGTGGTGGATTTAGCTTCTCATGCTTCAAAGAACACAATTCATATATTTAGAAGAAGAATTCATGAATTTACGTATTGAGTAGAAGAAATCCATAATCTCCAATTGAAATTTGAAGCAAAAATCTTCATAAACCGAAATTAGGAGATCAAAGTGCCAAAGTTTGCAAGTTAATTCCCAAGAAAATACCAAGAACTAAAAGTATACAATGGTGTCTAACCCCCAAAAATGATGTTTACATATCGTATTTATAGAAAAACTTGTCCTAAACAAAAAGGAAACAAAATAAGGAAATAAAACTTCTGGACGTGGCTTCGATTGATTAGACTGACCTACGGACCGTGGATCGACCTACCGTCCATAGGTCTCTTCCGTAGCTTGATACTTAGAACTTTTCCACAAAGGCTGGAACCTTCAACTTTCAGATACAAATGATAGATGTACAGTACGTGGGTCCCCTTCCGTGGCTCCACACTTAGAACTTTTCATCTGGTACTGGAACTTCAACTCTCAGTGATCATTGACAGATATGCAGGATGGCCCGTGGGTTGACCTACGCTCCGTCACTCACCTCCGTAGCTCCACACATAGTCAGACTTCCCTGATGATCATTCCACACTTACCCACGACGGACCATGACTAGACTCTGTAGGTCACCTCCGTGGGTGGCTCCTTCTGCAGAATTCCAGCTGTCATCTCTCTCGACCTTGTCCAAGCCTATTTTTCCGCAAATATAACACAATAAACATTAGTTCTAATACAAAATGGCCCTAGACACACACAACTCTTAAGTGAAATATATTAAAAATACCATAAACTCATGGTATATCAACACCCTCAACTTAAATTCGTTGTTTGTCCTCAAGCGACGCTATAAGACTCTAAACGATACTTGTGTAGAAGCAGACATTCAAACTCAAGCAATCACATGGCTTTCTATCTCGACTCCCTTTTCTAGTGCAAATCTTTTCTTTTAGACTCAACAAGCTAACTCATGCGGATCAAGATATGACAAAGATCGACCAATAGACACACAACATACACTTTTTCACAATCACCAAGGTACCAATTTACCGACAATGTAACTAGTGCCCTCACTTCAAACGAAATCCTTTTCACACAGAAGATAAGAATTTTTAGTTTTAGGGCTCATTCAACACTCACGCTCATAAGTGACTTCAAGTACAGTTAGTGCTCAATACCATAGGCTTGCCCTTATTTTCATTGCTTAGACTCTCCAAACTAGTTGATAGGATCACTATAGGACTTTCTTAGCTTGTAACGTAGGCTCAGGGTCAGGTGTGGTACATTTGGGTACTTTTTAGTGACTTTCTGCCCTCCTTGATATTACATTGACTTTTTACCTCTTTTCTCAACCTATTTTTGACATCCTTTCATCTTAATTTCTTTCCCTTGACTCCTTTCAACATGGATGTGACTTTTGACTTTGTGGCTCTTATTTTTTTTTCACTTTATTTTTCTTTATTTTTCAGCACTTTTATTTATCATCTTTTTGCTTCTTTTGCACAAAGGCACATCCTCTTCTATTTTTTCTTTTTCTCTTTTCAACACAAAACTATTTTCATACCCTTTTTTATTTCAGTTTCTTCTTTCATAGCCACCCTCAACTTATGGATTTTACATTTGTTGAGGTGCATAATATCCGATATCGGACCAGGGCCAAGATTGAGGTAACTTTTTGCATTAGCCATCCTCAACTTAGGCTTTTGGCCTAAGTCAAGGTGCACATGTACAAGGAGGGACCGGGGCCAAAACACTTATTTTAGGGAAGGTAAGTTAGGTGAATCAAACAAAATGGTCTATTTTAGGCTCAAATATTTGGATCAAAGGAAACATTGATTTCATTTGGTCGGATCATTTTAGGCTTAAGTGGACTAATTTGAACAAGGGCCTATGATAACTTCCCAAATTCTAGCCTAGATCATCTTAGCAGGACCAACGGGGAAAATTCCTGATTGGCACAACTGTCTGAACATTCAACTTTTCTTACACACTCTTGGCACATTGTTTCATTATCAGATTATCAAATTACCCAGTTCAAGTTTTAGCTGAAGTCATGAGTTCAAATAGGTTCTTATCATGTCACATTGAGATCCAACACATTCAACTCATCAAGACTATAGATCTAGCATAATTCAACCTTTTTGGACATGGATCATTTTTTCTCATGCCATCATGCTTTCATTTTTCTACTTACTCTTACACATACATTCCTAAACATGCTGATTCAACAAAAATTAAAACAGTCTCTTGGGGAAAAAGAGCACAGGCAAGAAAACCCCAAGAAAAGATTATGAGTTGGGTTACTCAGACTTCAACCTATCACTCACAATCCATTTACCCCACCCCCAACAAAATATAGTGCAATTGTCCCCAATGCACAAAAACACAAAAACGTAAAGAATAGGGTGAAGCAAACCTGTGGTGCATAGTGTCAAAAACCTATCAACAAGCGGGTGGGTTTGATTTCCCGGAGCCTGCTAGATAAAAACTCGAGTCCCCTTCAGTAGTGCCTGCATCTACCATCTCAGCACCCTCAATAGTGCTAACATCAACTCTCACCGCACCATCACTAGTGCTCACGCTGCTAGAGGCACCAACACCGACCTCCCTTGTCCGCTGTTGGCGCATCTCTTCATCTACTAGGGATGCCCTCCGGGCCACCTCAACTCCTGGCGCTTTTGCGAGCTCTCCCAGCCTCAGTGTCATTAGAGGTTCGACTAGAGCGGAGGCGCTTCCTAGCATGAAGGGAAGAATCAAGTGGCGGTAACTCATCTCTGAACAATGCATCCAACACCGTATTATTACCCGGTGTCGTGGGGGAAGACTCGGGCTTAGTCTTTGGTGGAGCTAGGAGTCTAGTGAAATCCTTACAGATGCTCTCTATCTCCTTCTAGAGAGTGGTCACATCAACAGTCGGGGCCGACCTCTCTAGGACTCTCAACTCAAAGGCATCCAGGCGCTTATGAACGGCCAGGACCTTCTGGTCCATCATGTGCTCTACTCGCTGCTCAATCCTAACTGCGAACTCCTCTATCGCACGCTGCATCAAAGGTCACACATGTTGTAGTAAGGTAACCATCTGGGCCTCCATCTTCTGGACACGGGCAAAAGGCATGGTAACAGACCCTAAAGGAAAAAGTGGCTTTGGAGGAGCTAGGGGCATGATAGGAAGACAGAGATGGGGAAGTTGGAGTATCATCTGTAGTGCCTGGAGGGGCAGGATCATCACCCTGCATCTGTGATGAGTCCACAAATTGGACTCATTTAGGGCTATATTTTAATAGAAATTGTGTCCTCAAATGCTTATTTTATCTCAATATCTGATGAAAACCTTTAAGTTTCAGGTATTTGAAGTTTGAGGCAAAGCATGGAACACTACTTACAAAAAGGGGGTAAAAAGAAGCTGAAAGAACAAAGAAACGAAGGTCTGCGAATCGCCGAACATGTTCGGCAAATCGCCAACAGATCTCATGTTTGCCTTTTGTTCCAGTGTGTAAAGCCCTGAAGAAAAGGAGAAAATTGGCGATGAAAATGAGCGGTTGGCGTATTGCTGAACGAATCCGCAAAATAGTGCTACATCACCCAATTATCCAGGACACAAAGATGCTAAAGGCAACTGACGAAAGGCGACAAAGTAGACCAAAGGGTGGATCGCCGAATGCATCGGCGTTTCTCACTAACGTCGCCGAAAGATTATTCGGAGAACATTTTCTGAAAACTATAAATACTAGTTCAGTTTTTATTTTTAGTAGAGATTTTTTACATTGTTTTACCTAGTTTTTAGATTAAAAAGTTGAGATAGAGCTTTGAATAGATTCTCTAAGTTTTGGAGAGGGTTTTGAAAACTCGAAGAAGAAGAGGGTTTCATCTTTTTCAATTTGGAAGCGGGTCTCTTGGATTCTTCACTCCTTGCCTAAATTGACACTTAAATCTTCATACCCATTTGATTTCAACATTATTAAAGGTATAAATTTCTATTTCTTGATGTGTGGCTAAAACCCCCAATTCTTGGGGTGTGATTTAGCGAATATGGGTTAAGATTGTTGTTGGGTCTTGCTTGCTGATAGATTAGATGTAGTTTAATGGTGATTTCACCTAATAGTTGTGGTTGAATTTAACAAATTTGTAGTTGCAAATACAAGTTTATTTATGTGTTTTCGGCATGCTCGAAAGAGAGGTCATGAAACCAAGACTACTAGATTGATATCCTAAGGAGTGGGTCGACATGAGGTTCAGCTTGAGAGAGTGAACCTAGTCCCATATCCTAACACTCAGCTCGAGAGAGTGAGTGGGGTAAGGCGTAGGCTGGTCTTCTGCAGCAAGTGGGTGTCTGAGAGGAACCCATTTGAAATGGGGTAAGTTGCTCAAGAGAGAATTTATTCCCACATATAGATTAGCCTAGTCACTATTACTCTATAAATTTTCTATCGAAAGCATGTTACCAATAATTTAGATTAACCCGTATTCCGATCACATCCCAAGAATCCCTTCTCATCACTTAGAAATCTCTGTTAATTTTATTGTTATTACTTACTAGTAAAAAAAAACCCCATTGTTAAGTGACACTATTGTGTCCCCCTTTAATTTGCTATGTATTCACTCATAAAAATCTTTAGCTACGATTAACTTTAGCACATTTGTGCTTAACCACTAATTTTCACGCCCACTCCATTGGGACTCGACCCCAACCCTTGGTTGGGTTATTATACTATTGCACGATCGTAGACACTTGCATTGGACGCTGTGTCGTTGATTACGCAAACATCAAAATGGCGTCGCTGCCGGGGAGTGGTGTTACGTGAAAGTTTTTTGTTTAAGTCAAATTCTGCTTTCAATAATCGTAGTTTACTAATCTTATTTTTAGTTTTGTTTTTCTTTAAATTTGTTGGTATAGGTAGGTTCCCTGAGCATGGCTGAGGGAAATGGTGGAAACCCGATTGAGATGAAGTAAGAAGTCGCGAGGGGCTTCACATTACCCGCACTGGTAGCTCAGCTGGACGAATTGTCCACCAAAATAACAGAGGTGGAAAACCAGTGCAAGATTCAAAGGAGGTACATACCTCCTTACGAGAGGAGACAATCTAGAGGCTGGGAGAACAACCGTGTCGAGGACACACTCCAAATCATTCTCCAAAAGATCACTGAACAAGATCAAATGTTGGAAGAGATGAAGGAGAATATTGAAGTGTTGAATCAAATGGTTGGCTCTCATTTTAGATCGATCCAGCTGATCAGGACACTCCTGAATTATTTGGTGCCTCCTCTTCACTTAAAAATGAACTATTGGGGTTACCTAGTAACACTAGGGCCAACCCAACCAATGTGGAGTGAGTAAGGATTCGCATCGAGACACGACGTTAAATAAAGTGTTTCTTGGGAGGCAACCCAAGGTTTTAAATACTTAAATTTTCTTTTATAAATAATGGTGTGTTAGTGGTGCAGGTTTGAATGAGGAAAATGGTGAAAAATATAGATTGGCAAGAAAATGGTTAGTCGGAGGACCGCCGAACAGGTTGGCGTGCCCGACCTAACCCGCCATTTGGTTCAGCTTAAGTTTAAATTAGAGCCTGTATAATTCGGCGACCTTGAGAAGCAGTTCGGTGCATCGCTGACTAGGTCAGCGATCTCGACTTAGACCGCCATTTTGATCCCAAGAAATTGACAAGTCTGTAACAATCAGCGGGACAAGGGACCACTCGGCGAATCACCGAGTGAATTGGTGATTGCAACTAACGTCGCCGAATGAGCGCGAACTGGACGATTTATAATGGCCAAAAGATTCAAAACTTTAACTTCTTCACTTTCCCTCACTCATAAATCTCCTAAACTCGCACTAAGGTAGCATCTTCTTCAATTTAGTATTACTTTAGTTTGGGACTTGTGCTCGGAATTGGAATACTTTGCCTCCTAGCTTTTCAAATCGAATTTAATCAACATTAAAGGTTGGTTTCCTTTTCCCATATTTACATTTGAATGTTTTGTACTCATTTGCAATAATTGTCTCTTAGTGATGTGTGCTGGGCCTCTCTAATAGGATTAGAATGAATACATGCATATTTTAATTCGAAAATCTTGCCTGTGTTGTCTGATTGTTAAATGCTCGTAATTTTTGTGTTTTTTAATGAGTTGGGTCATGATTGCATGTTATTTTGATTGATTGGGTGAAATTTGAGTAGTCCATGTTTGTGCTAAATGTCAAAAATTTGCTCAACGATAGAGAGGATGACACCACTCTTAATAGCAAATATCGTCAAATGGCCAAATGCGGCAAGTCCGGGAGATATCTAAGTATTCTGGGGTGATGGATAGTATGGGTCATGTTTGAATTTCGTGAATGCATTCTTTGATTTTTCTTTCGGGGTTTGCGGGATTGAATTCGAGAAGATGGATTAAAAATGGGCACGTTGGACCATTTGGCGAGCTTGGTCGAGATCGTCGAATCGTTCGGCGGTTTGCCAAATGTCTCCATCTCGCCCTTAGTATCAGGTCAAATTGGATGAAACTATAACTTTCGGAGAGAATCCATGTGGTCGCCGAACGCACTCAGCGACTCGCCGAAAGTACTCTTGATAGCCCTCTGTATGCTACCCCTGAGACCCTTATACATTGTAACTTTCGGCGGACAAACCCTTGCTCGTCGAAAACAGTTGGTGATTCGCCGAAAGGACTCTCTTACCGCCAACTTGCCTTAATTGTTTAGCCAACCCATCGGCGAGCCCGATTTATTTTGCCGAATTGGTTCAGCGACTCGCCGACTTGATCGGCGAGTCTATCTACAGAGAAAGTCACTGTGCCTGAATTTAAGTTGTTTTCTTATCCTTTCTCGATCTTTTGCAGATATGGTACGCACCAATTTAACCAATCAACCACAGAAAAAGGCTAAAGACATTACGATCAATGAAGGAGGATCAAACCCTCCAAAGAGAAAAAAAATGACCTCCAACCGGGAGATAAAGGCAAACAAAAAAAGCACATAGCTAGGAAGGGCACTAATGTTGAACCAGCTTTTTCTGAGCCGGAGGATGAGCAACCTTTGATGAATCGAAGGAATGAACTCAAGGCTAGAGCTTAGCCCACATCTACCGTAACCTCTTCAGCTACCACTCCCCCGACTACTGAATCAGTGCCAACTCCAGTACTACTTCCAGTGGCTCCTGCGCTCCCCGTAGCTCCACCTCCACCCAGGTTGCTAAACAGATTAAAAGGAGATGGTTTACAAACCATTCTAGAAGAAAAGTTACTATCTGTGGAGGGCTTAGAAGGCAAGCACACTGAGGTGCTTGACACACTCAGATATCATGAATTGGAGCAGTTCACTAGGCCACATGGCCCTTACATTCCTTCCTGGGCCCAGGAATTCGACTTAGCCTATGGAGAGTTGGTCCCAAAGAATAAGAAGAAGGCTAGTGAGTTCCAACCGGTGAAGTCATTTATGGTTAAAGGCAAAGAGGTAGAGTGTCACATCGATCATATTAATGTTGTATTGGGTCGACCACTGCACTCAGTACTACCCTACTAGGGTTTGCCTATTGTTCCATCCCTGGATGAGTTGAAGGGTTGGTCAGCTCCGATGATCTCTAACACCACCCCGAGATGGATGGAGGCAAGAGCTCTGATTGAGAAGAGGGATATGAACATTGCCTCCCAGTATTGGTTTGGCTTCATCAACAGTACTATCATACCATCCCAGAATGAGTCCATTCTGCGTCATCCTAAGGCAGCTTGCCTTGGTTCTATCATGGCTAGGAGGCAGATCGACTTGGGACTGCTAGTTTCACAAGAGATGTCTATGAGAGCCAAACAGATGCAGACGTCTCTACCTTTTCTTGTTCTGATCACCAAGTTATGCCAGCATGCTGAAGTACCTCGAGATCCTGCTAGAGATATAGAGGTCACCCCATATTCCTCCACCGATATTCGGCGTATAGAGGCTGAGTTCACATGAGAGGAGATTGACAGGAGAAGAGCAGCTCTAGCAGATACTTCTCTAGAGGTCGATGTTGACTCATTACCAGCAGAGGCACCTTTGTCCACTCCGGCTTCAGAGCCTTCAGGTATACTCGCTCCTTCTTCTACTTCACAGACTCCAGGTGCCTCATCTTCCTCCCAGCCTACCAGAATCACTCATGCTATGATCCTGAAGATAGGGCAGCTGGCCTATTCAGCTGATGTGAGGGCGACGCGATTGGAGAGATCCATCCCAAGGATGACACTGACTGCACTGATCCCTCTCAGGACTACTGTTGATGATCTAACTGCCAGAGTCACTGCTTGTGAGAGAAGACAGAGGGAGACATCCGAGGTTTCAGCATTAAAAGCCGAAATAGCAGAGTTGAAAAAGGATGTAGCCTATTTGAAGGCTACCGACTTCACCACACTGATGCAGAGAGCAACTAATGAGGATGCTCCTGAGACCGGAGA
Organism: Solanum raphanifolium; assembly: GCA_036250405.1. Classification (NCBI taxonomy): domain Eukaryota; kingdom Viridiplantae; phylum Streptophyta; class Magnoliopsida; order Solanales; family Solanaceae; genus Solanum; species Solanum raphanifolium. Next base: position 41,131 of record JAJOOE010003483.1, read on the forward strand.
TGTGCAGAGGGAAGATGCAGGGCATGTAGAGTCGGAGAAATAGATCGACGAGGAGCGGATAGCAGTGCGCGATGAGGTAATGAGCGAGAGCCAAGAGGACAACATATTCAGAGACTTGCTGAATCTTGTGGAGATGGTTATGCAGTCGACAACTCAGACAGTACCGACTGAGACGTCAACAACAGCTCCTAGTGGATCTGGCATTGTTAGTTCGTCTGAGGCTACTTCGAGTACTAAGACCCGTGAACAGTTAGATGCATCGGGAACTGATGCTCATATTTAGACCTCGAAAGATAGAGAAACTGCATAGACATGACTTCTTTTTACCTCTCTATCTGTCTTATTTATTTTTACTTTTAGACACTTTTATTTGCATTTGAGGACAAACGCTTTTTATTGTGGTGGGGTGAGGCCCACACCTTTTGTGTTGATAGTTATGTTCTGTGTATATATTTGGGTTGTTCTAATTTAAAGCCTCCTTTTGTGTTGATAGTTATGTTTTGTGTATATATTTGGGTTGTTCTACTTTACAATTGTGTTTTATCTGTTTTTATGGATGATTGAGTTTACGGCTCCTTTTGTTTTAAATGGCAAAAAAAACGATTTTGACCCTTCCGAAATTTTTTGAATTTTTTGCACATTTTCGTCACCCTTTATATGCTCTTGAATGTGGCTATTATTGCAAAATTTAATTCTCGGTTCCGATCAATATCGATGACTTGAATAGTGCTCTCAATCGAACGAACATGAATGTGTAGCTACGACGAGGCCAAAAGAAGTTGCATAGACAATATGTGAACTCTTTGCATCTCATTGTGATTAGCCATTTATCAAATCGAGTCTCTTGTGATGACCGTTGCACACTAGCGAAAGTATGGAGTCTTGTTTGACTTTAGTGTCAATGTCTTGTGTGATGAGCTTACTTTGAACCATGCATAATAGATCCTAGAATTTGGCCCGTTGGTCCGGTCAACTAAGTGATGCTATCTCTTGAAATGATCTTAGGCAACATCTAAGAGTGTGAGACAATTTGACATATACCTCTTTTGTGACCTACCTTGTGAGCGTGTGATTCTCTTTTGAACACCCCTTGAGCCTTACCTTTCTTTGGAAGAAACTTGATGAAAACTAGACCTTTCTTAATCCACTACCTATAATCCTCTTGAATTATGGTTAGTTGAATAGCCAACTTAGCCCAAAAGCCTAAGTTGGGGGTGTGGTGAAAAGAAAAAGGGAAGTCAAGAAGTGCAAGGAAAGTCTCCTCTTACTCATGGTTTTAAGGAAAATGGAACCCCTCCATATAAAAAAAAGAGAAAAAAATAAATGAAAAAGAAAGTTGTGGAATAAAAGTACAAAAAAATGGGGTTCCCAAACAATCCATGGAAAGTGAATAATATGATGACTTATGAGCACTAAAGAGAATGAAGAAGGAAAAGGAAAGGAAGTGTTGTGAGCACCACATTTCATGAGGATGAAAGTCACTGAGTCTAAATGACCATACCTTTGCACTCAGCCCCATTACAAGCCTTGGAAAGACCTTTTTGATCTTAAGTGAGCTGAAACAAATGTTGATCGGAAAATATGGGCAAACCTATGGGTGAAAGCATGCATTGTGTTCTTCCTTGTGAGAGTGAGCGTTGCTTTTGGTTCTGAAGCTTTAAACTGTGAACCATTCTGTGATTATGGAATCATTCTTTCTGTGAGGGCATTCGAACACTTTAGTTGAGCTTGAACTTGCATTTGAAGAAAGTATTGTGTACATGAGGTTCTTTGATATTGGTGAGTCACAACTTGAATCTTTGAGTGCATATTTGATCTTTGCATAAGTAAACTGAGTCTTGTTGTGCACATTCATGATTGAGTCTTGTGTAGCACTGTTCGAGACACCCTTTTTGAACGACTGAACTTGAGTTTGCTTGAGGACAAATAAAATTTTAAGTTGGGGGTGTTGATGAGTCCACAAATTGGACTCATTTAGGGCTATATTTTAATAGAAATTGTATCCTCAAATGCTTATGTTATCTCAATATCTGATGAAAACCTTTAAATTTCAGGTATTTGAAGTTTGAGGCAAAGCATGGACACTACTTAACAAAATGGGGAAAAAGAAGCTGAAAGAACGAAGAAACGAAGGTCTATGAATCGCCGAACACGTTCGGCAAATCGCCAACAGATCGCATGTTCGCATTTTGTTCCAGTGTGCTGATCCCTGAAGAAAAGGAGAAAATCGGTGATGAAAAGAAGCAGTCGACGTATAGCCGAATGACTCCGCGAAACAGTGCTACATCGCCCAATTATCCAGGACACAAAGATGTTGAAGGCAACAGATGAAAGGCGACGAAGTAAACCAAAGGGAGGATCGCTGAATGCATCAGCGATTCTCACTAACGTCGCCGAAAGATTCTTCGGAGCACATTTTCTGAAAACTATAAATACTAGTTCAGTTTTTATTCTTAGTAGTGATTTTTTACATTGTTTTACCTAGTTTTTAGATTAAAAAGTTGAGACAGAGCTTTGAAAAGATTCTCTAAGTTTTGGAGAGGGTTTTGAAAACTCGAGAAGAAGAGGGTTTCATCTCTTTCAATTTGTAAGCGGGTCTCTTGGATTTTTCACTCCTTGCCTAAATTGAGACTTAAATCTTCATACCCATTTGATTTCAACATCATTGAACGTATAAATTTCTATTTCTTAATGTGTGGCTAAAAACCCCAATTCTTGGGGTGTGATTTAGCGAATATGGGTTAAGATTGTTGTTGGGTCTTGCTTGCTGATAGATTAGATGTAGTTTAATGGTGATTTCATCTAGTAGTTGTGGTTTAATTTAACAAATTTGTAGTTGCAAATACAAGTTTATTTATGTGTTTTCGGCTTGCTCGAGAGAGAGGTCGCGAAACCAAGACTACTAGATTGATGGCCTAAGGAGTGGGTCAACATGAGGTTCAGCTTGAGAGAGTGAACCCTAGTCCCATATCCTAACACTCAGCTCGAGAGAGTGAGTGGGTAAGGCATAGACTGGTCTTCATGCAACAAGTGGGTGTCCGAGAGGAACCTATTTGAAGCAGGGTAAGCTGCTCGAGAGAGAATTTATTCCCACATATAGCTTAGCCTAGTCACTATTACTCTATAAATTTTCTATCGACACCCAATAATTTAGATTAACTCATATTTCGGTCACATCCCAAGAATCCCTTCTCATTACCTAGAAATCTCTGTTAATTTTATTGTTGTTACTTACTAGTAAAAAAAAACCCATTGTTAAGTGACACTTTTGTGTCCCCCTTTAATTTTATATGTATTCACTCGTAAAAATCATTAGCTACGATTAACTTTAGCACATTTGCGCTTAACCACTAATTTTCACGCCCACTTCCTTGGAAATCGACCCCAACCCTTGGTTGGGTGATTATACCATTGCACAATCGTAGACAATTGCATTGGAAGTTTGGTCATTGATTACGCAAACATCAATCTGCTTCACATCTGCTACGAGGTCCGCTCCCAACGGTAGCACCTCAACATGTGGCTCCCTGTGAGGTGCAGCTACATTGGCATCATCCTGAATCAGGACGATATCTAGGCTCTTGGTCGCCTGAAGCAACCTATTACAGTGCCACACCGGTACTCCAACATCCCTAAAAAGCTGGAAAATGAGGCATGGAAAAGGTAGGGTGGTGGTGGCCTTGAAGGCCCTCTCGTGTAGCTCCGCAATCAGAATGTGGGCAAGTCGACCACCATACCAACAACTAAAGTTGCAACCATGACTGCTCGGTCCCATGTAAGTACATTATCTGCCTGAGTAGGAGACACACAGTTCAGCACCAGCAACCAGAAGAATTTGGCCACAAATGTCAGGGTGGCCTTCTTGATACCCAAGCTTAGGGTGTTGACCCACTCGACACAATCTCCGTCTGTAGCAAGATGACGGGCCATCTATTCGCACCTATGCCTTTTGAGGAGAGTATGGATGTCGGGCGTGGTATGGAGACTGCCTGTGAGAACTCGGTGCTCATCGGTGACAAGTTGAGCCATCTTATCATTCTCATTCTGCATCTAGGAGTCCCTGTATATCTGATATTGGCCACTCACGCATTGGCGATTGAGTTCCTCAACAACTGGTTCAGGATCGGTGTTTGGTGGCACTAGAATGTCCTCCGCACTAGTAGCCTCGGAGTATGAGGTGGTAATGCCATTAGAGCTGGAGCCGGAGATGTAGTCGGAACCTTATGCGGACTCAGAGCCAACCGTTGAGCCGATCGGTGTATCCCCCTCATTAGACTAGGGGCAGTGACCATGTCGGCTTACACCTCTCGGGATTGGTTTCGTGTGGTGTGTGGTGCAGTGGGAGATGTCCTGGTAGGAGATGGGACATATGCAAGGTCAGTCTCCGCATCAGTAACCTCATCGATAAGCCAAAAGGATGGTGCCACTGATTTTGACTTGCCCTTCGCGGCGTAAGTCGAAGCTTGTTTGGGAGCCATAATACCTGTAGAAGCTTAGTTAGTACTAAAACAAGCCAATAACACACAAGGGAAAAATTTAGAACAAGAAACAAATCAAAATGAAAAACCAATAAATTTCTGGGCAGTAGCTGAACTACCGACCTACGGTGGGTACCTACAGTCTGTGGTTGGACCTACGGTCCATAGGTCAAAGTACCCACAAGATGGGTCTCTGATGTTAACCATGGATGTGCAAAACGGTTCATCGATGGAAAGATGGACCGTATTCCACCTCCGTGGTTCGACACTTAATGATTTTTTTTATGTGCAACAGACCTACGGACCCGACCTACGGCCCGTGGACGGGGTCTTGTGGGTCAGGTATGTGCTAGGTTTTAGACATGCTTCTCATTATACACATTATGTCCACCAATCAATTAAACAACCTAAGTCTAATTATGCATTTCAACACAATATATGGTAGTTCTTCAACCTTAGGGTTCCTTTAACATACAATATGGCTTATTATCATATCGAAACTAGAAACCTTAAGTCAAAACTGTCATTTAGACCATTTACCCTGAGTTATTTGATTAAAAAGAACAACACAATCACATTCTATCGTTCCAAGGGTGGTTCTAGCATACAAATCATTATTTACACACAAAATATACCACCCAAGGTCAAGATCCACTTCGGGACTGCATAATACAACCATGAACAATGAATTCAAAGTCAGGGTGAAGTCGTTTACCTTACAAGTAATGGAAGTGGGTGATTGTGTGATGCAATAGACTCTTTAGACCCTTTGGGACCGAACCCGGACCAAGAACTCTTTGTGAAGGGAAAATGGGGTGATTTTGGGAGAGAAGAAGGAGAATTATGGAAGAGGAGAGTGTTTTGTGGGATTTGAGAGTTAGATGGGGAATTAATATGGGAGTTTTGGGATTTGGAGGGGTTAGAAACGGTTAGGAGGGAATTTGGGTAGTAGGGAATGAATTTAAAATGAAGAGTTTTTATTAAAGGGGGGTCCGGGTCGGGTCAACAGATCCCTAGGTTTGGACACACGAAACCCCATCTACGGGTCGTGGGTCGACCTACTGACCGTAGGTCACTCAGAAACTTAAAATTTTAGAGGACTTACCTGGGGTCTACGAATACCATTCACGGTCCGTGGATGGTCCCACAGACCGTCGATGGGGTCCGTAGACCTCTGCACAGCCTGTTATATGCATATTCAGTTGTTCATCCTTGCACATGTAGCAACCATGAGGTCTTTCTTTTTACATTTTCTGGACACTTCTTATACACGGACCTTATTCTATATCTAGCCAACACTAATACAAAAATAAAAACACCTATCTAAAGAATTACAGAAATTAAAATAAAAGAAGAAAACTCCTAAATCGAAAAGAAAAACCTATAGTTGGCTAGATTGTACATCTTAGGTTTCCTCCCAAGCAACGCTTGATTTAACGTTGTGGCACGACACAGGCCCCTTGATTACTCAGACTTCATCAAGGTAGTAGGCCTCAACCACTTCTTGCACACTCTCCTATTTCCCCATCTAGACCTTGATCCTTTGCTAATTCACCTTGAACCTTGTTCCCTCCTTGTTCTTGAGCTCGACCGATCCATGTGAGAACACTTGAGTGACTATGAATGGCCCGGTCCACTTGGATTTGAGCTTACCAGAAAACAAGCGCAATCTTGAGTTGAATAGAAGCACCAGATCACCCACAATAAATTCATGCTTTTCGATCTTGTGATCATGATACTTCTTCATCTTCTCCTTGTACAAGACTGAACTTTCATAAGCTTTTAGGCGAAACTCATCAAACTCATTTATGTCATTCACTCTTTGACTCAATGCGGTGCCCCAATCCAAATTCATTTTTTTAGCGCTCACATAGCCTTATGCCCTAGCTCTACCAGCAAATGACATGACTTCCCATATACAAGTTTGTAGGGGGCATACCTATGCGAGTCTTGAATACAGTGCGATAGGCCCATAGAGCATCATCAAGCCTCCTTGACCAATCGATTATATTTGTATTCACAGTCTTAGCAAGGATTTGCTTTATCTCTCTATTGGACACTTCAACTTGCCCACTAGACTGCGGATGGTAAGTAGTGGCTACATTGTGACAGACTCCATATTTCTCTAGCAATGCCTTGAACAACTTATTTCAAAAGTGGGAACGTCCATCGCTGATAATCGCCCTAGGTGTACCAAATCTGGAGAAGATATTCTTTTTCAGGAATGTGGTGACACTTTTACCTTCATTGTTTGAAAGCGCAATTGCTTCCACCCATTTCGACACATAATCAACCGCAACAAGAATATACTTCATCCCATGTGAACTCACAAATGGACCCATAATATCAATGCCCCATACATCAAACAACTCAATCACCAATATCAGATTCATAGGTAGCTCATGCCTCTTTGAAATTCCTCCTTCTCTTTGGCAACAATCACAAGACTTGGCGAAATCATGAACATCTTGATGGATGGTAGGCCAGTAATACCCAGACTGCAAAATTTTATGCGTAGTCCGAATACCACTATGATGCCCACCAACAGGCGAAGAGTGACACGCCTCTCGTATACTCATCATCTCCACCTCGGGCACACAACAACAAATAATACCATCAGCACAAATACAGAACAAATAAGGCTCATCCCAAAAGAACTTCTTCATATCATGCATAGACTTTTTCCTTTGGTGAAATGACAAATCCGATAGAACCAGATCACTTGCCAAGTAGTTAGCAAAGTCTGCGAACCAAGGAATAAGATCATGAGAAGCAGCCAATACCTGTTCGTCTAGAAAAGCATCATTAATTTCAGCCACATCTCGTAGCTTGAGCAACGCTACCTCCTCTAATCTGGACAAATGATCGGCAACTTGATTTTATGTGCCTTTTCAGTCTTTCACCTCAAAATCAAACTCTTGCAGCAACAACACCCATCTAATTAACATCGGTTTTGCATCTTTTTTAGCCATCAGATACCTCAATGCAGAATGGTCAGTATGCACTATGACCTTAGTACCAAGCAAATAGGATCGAAATTTCTCGAATGCGAAAACTACAGCAAGGAGTTTATGTTCAGTTACCGTGTAGTTCTTTTGAGCCACATTTAGAGATGTGCTCGCATAATAAATACGATGAAGAATCTTCTCACGCCTCTGTCCCAATACCACACCAAGTGCCACTCCACTCGCATCACACATCACTTCAAACGGTTGTCCCCAATCCGGTGAAATAATGATAGGTGAGGAAACTATATTTTCTTTCAACTCTCCAAATGCTCTCAGACAAACATCATCAAAATCAAACTTACACTCCTTTTCGAGCAATTTGCACATTAGGTGTGCAATTTTGGAGAAATCCTTAATAAACCTCCTATAAAAGCCTGCATGCCCAAGAAAACTTCTAACACCTTTAACAGAGATATGTGGTGGAAGATTTTCTATTATCTCGACTTTAGCTCTATCAACCTCAATACCTTTCTCAGAAATCCGATGACCCATGGATCAATCCTCAACAATTCATAATCAATTGACATAGGTAGCAATAGGAATCAACAATGTAATTCAATATCATAAACATAGTCTAAGTACAATTCCATAAACAAAGGGATCAACCCATAACTTTGCCCATAAGGCCATAATCCTCAACTCCTCAATATACCAACAATTCAACATGAATAAGTATAGATAATCATAGGAAACATCAATACAACCTAATCTAAACATAATTTCACCAATAGACAAAGACCCACATCATAGGCCAATTTTCGAGAATTTGGGGATCATGGGTTCTTTAAGAATTCCTTTGAAAATTATTTTAAAAACCTTAATTCCACATTAATTCATCAATAGAATGATTTAGAAAATCGTTTGACAAGGAACCCATGTTTAGATTGAAAATTGGGAATTTTGGTCTTTGAATCACTTTTGAAAATCTTTGATAGAACTCCTTGAATGAGAGGTTATTCAAGAATCAAGAGTCACCATACCTTAATTATTGAAGACCCATGAAAATTTGAAGAAGAAATCAGTTGAAAACCCATCTTCTAGCTTGAGCTTCATCAAGGTCTTCAATGGAGTTTTTGAGAGAATCTATTTTGAGAGGGAAGGGTCAATTTGAAGAATGGGGTCTAATTTTAGGTTTTGGGGTTTTAACCAACTTAAAATACCCTAAAATAGGTAGAATAACCGTTTATAATAATTCCCCAAAGTACCCAAAGTACCCCTCACTTAGTTGGACCTTTTTAAAAAGTCAAACTTGAGTTTTATTTTAGCAGATTTCGTCGGGAAACAAGTTCGCGATGCGGAGGTGTTCCCACAAGTTTTCTGGAAATTAAATTCGAGACAGTAGAGTCCGCGACATGTCCGCGACGCGGACCAAAACTTTGTCCTATGGTGGAGCTAGTCCGCGACACGGATATACTCCCTCCATGCACATTTTCAAGCTGCCTTGGCAGCTTGCTTGGCCAAGGTTGGGGTCCTCCTCAGGGACCCTTAGGGTGGCCCCCGGGGAATCGTATCCAAACGTTCTGACCCTAATAACATTTATTAAGACACTAGGGTCACCTCCACTAATTTTAGACTCCAAACAACACATAAAAACATGAACAACATACTAGAACACACCAACACATAAAAGACTAGTTTCCGAACATCTTGGTCGTCCCTTGACGTTTGACTTCCAAACTTTTTAAAACTGAATAAAAAGGCTATTATTCATTATTTTAAAAAGTTATTAATGCATAAAACTCATGTGAGGCTCTACTTTATCGTACTTTATTTTGAGGGTCGTTACAATCATTACCGCTGAAAGTGCATCAGCACCCAACCTCTCTTCAATTGACACATCAAAACCTCGCTCCACCATATGGTTCACCACTGACACTGACTTGAGATCGCTTTCCTACTTCATGGACCTACAGATATTAAAAGTTACCTCTTCACTATTCAATCATAATTTCATCTGCCCTTTCTCCATATCGACCAAGGCGCTCCCAGTAGCAAGGAATGGTCTCCCTAGGATGATGGGAACCTCAAAATAAACCTCACAATCAAGTATCACAAAATCCGCCAAAAAAATAAACGACTCCAGTTTCACAAGTACATCTTGGAAAACATCAATGGCCCTCTTCACAATTCCATCAGCCATGAGTAATCATATCGCAATCGGTTTTGGAGTCCCTAAACCCAACTTCTTGTAAATAGACAATGGTATCAGATTAATACTAGCACCCAAATCACACAACGCCTTTGCAAAATGCAATAACCCAAGGTACAAGGAATAGTGAAAGCACCAGGATCTTCTTTCTTCTGCACAAGCAACCTAGTAGCAATAGAACTGCAATGTTGCAACCTATCATCAACTTCAAAACTGACGGCCCTCTTCTTAGTCACCAAATCTTTCATAAACTTTGTATACCCAGGCATTTGCTCCAAAGCCTCTATCAACGAGACATTGATGGAAAGTTGTTTCAACATAGTAATAAACATACGGTATTTCCCTTCTTCAATCTTCTTTACCAACCTCTGTGGGAATGGAGGTGGAGGTCTAGGCATGAGAACAACTTTTTGGGTTATCTCCGCTTCCTTCTTTGTAGCATTCTTGGACTCTCCAGTAACCTCAATCTCATCATCATCTCTTTCAACCATAATTTCAACCTCAGATGACATAGGTGGATCAATGGTCTGATTACCCCATCGAGTAGTGACTGCCGTACAATTCCCATCATTCTTCGGATTCTGGATGGTGTTGCTAGGAAGTGTGACAGGCTGACGTGGGTTTATTGTAGTGGACAACTGATTCATTTACTACTCAAGTTGCTTGATTGACACTGCATGGGCATCAACTTTTTGACCGATTCCAGACAAGTCATTTCGCATCTCCTTCACATTCTCATCAGTCATATAACACCTCTTCATCATCTTCTGCATCATATCCTCAATACGTGACATGCTACCCCCAACTTCCCTATTGCCAGATTCCCGATTTACAGGAGGAACATAAGGCCCAACCCTATCATTTCTATTGCCATAGTTGTTCCGATTGTAGTTGTTGTTGCGATTGTAGTTCCCATCCCAGACATACTGACTCTCTCGATTGTAATTACCATAGTTCTGACCTTGGTTTCCTTGACCTTGCCGCCAATTATCCGAATTGGAACCTTGGGCATTGGCTCGGAAACCCCCCATCTGATCATTCACCAAATAAGTATCCTCATCATAGTAGCATTCCTCAACTGGTGGTAGTGGAGTTCTAGCCAAATAATTTACCGCATTCACCTTTTCTGCACCTCCGCTCATTCACTTCAACACCAACCCAAGTTTTGTCCTCATCTGAGCCATCTCCTCACGAATGTCATCGGCAGATTGACTAGGTGCAGCTTGAATTGCAAAAGTGTTTCTTCGAGTGTCTGACTTTCTAGTGCTCCATGCTTTATTATTTCAGGAAATCTTCTCCAATTTCTTAGCGATCTCCTCAAAAGTGCACTCACCATATGATCCTCTAGCGATAGTATCAAGCACACCCTTACCATTGTCATCCTGGCCTCTGTAGAAATACTCTTCAGTGACTCATCATCAATGCAGTGATTTGGAACACTTTGTATGAGTACAGTGAACCTATCCCACGAACTACTCACAGATTCTCCAGGTAGTGCTACAAAGTTAATCAGTTTGTCCTTGTGATTCAACTTCTTGGACAACGGAAAATACTTTGCCATGAACACCTTGTGCAATTGATCCCAAGTGTGAATTGAGTTGTACGGAAACTCAGAAAACCAGATCGCAACATCTCCGGTCAATGATAAAGGGAAGACTCTCAACCCTATAACGTTCATATCCAACTCCGGTCGCCCTACACAACTCTTGCAAACACTTCACAACTTGGCCATGTGGATCTTTCGAAGCCATACCAGAAAACGACCCCCTCGCAGTAAGCATCTACATCAGACTGCTAATCACCACAAATGTACTCCCTGGCGGTAGTGGAGGGAGAACAATGGGTCCTTCAAATTCAACGGTATTAAACTCGACCCTGTAATTATCACACAATTTTGGTTCATGTGGGTTCTGTACTATCAATGCTTCTCCGAGTAGATTATCAACCTGAACTTGAGCATTCTCATTATTCACTTGTTCCTCATGCTCCTCTATGACTGGATTATCACGAACCCCTTGATTATTCATCTTTCTCAAAGTTTTTCTCAACTCTGAATCGTATGGGGTCAATGGTTTGCCTCAAATTCGTGTACTTGGCATACACTAGAGTGGAAACCTGAAGAAAACAAAAACAAAAGAAAACGTAAAATTAGGAAATAATTGACTAAAGTTCAATAATGTAGTTAAACTTAATCTAAAAGCCTTATTCCCCGGCAGCGACGCCAAAATTTGATACGCTCAAATTACACTTCCCTAAAGAAGTATAAGCGATCGTTATCAAGTAAAGAACCCAACTTGGAGGTTGGAGTCGATCCCACGAGGATTATGGTTTAGACTTAAACTTAACTTACGATTATATTCGTTTAGTCAACTTATTTTCGAGACAAGTAAGTAAAGAGGGGGAGGGGTTTGTGAAACAAATAACTGAATGTTGTTAAGTAACAAGTGAGCAAGATTCGAACATTGTTGTTATCAATGAGAGAGAGAAACTAGGGTGTATGTGTTCCCCATAAATAGTAATCCTTTCCTAGTGTATCATATGCAAAGTTGGTAAGTTAGGTATCCCTAAGTGATTGGTCCTCTAAATAGGGAATTTCACACCGTACCTTGGTTCGGCTACGTGTGTATAATTTACTAACCCTTACCTTTACCTCAGATTAGACATCACATCAATGTATGGCTTAGTTTTCACCCTCGCACCAATTGACATTATACTATTCGATAGTATCACACTAAATCTATGTTGATAATTATTTTCTTATTAACTACCTCCTTGGTCTGGCAAGTAGCAACAAGGCGAGTTCTAATGTTGGCCACCGTTAAAAAGACTTCTAAGACTTCTAGGTGAAAGAATTATCAATACATGCATCAACACTATTCAAGAATTACTTAGTTATTATTCATATGTTGTTAATTGATCATGGTTCCCACAACCCTAGTTGTGGATTCAGCTACTCATGCTTCAAAGAACACAATTCCTATTTTTAAAAGAATTCATGAACTTACGTATTGAGTAGAAGAAACCCATAATCTCCAATTGAAATTCAAAACAAAAATCTTTATAAACCGAAATTAGGAAATCAAATATCCAAAGTTTGCAAGTTAATTCCCAAGAAAATACCAAGAACTAAAAGTATACAATGGTGTCTAACCCCCAAAAATGAGGTTTACATACCCTATTTATAGAAAAACTTGTCCTAAACAAAAAGGAAATGAAATAAGGAAATAAAACTTCTGGACGTGGCTTCGATCGACGAGACTGACCTATGGACCATGGATCGACCTATGGTCCATAGGTCCCTCCCGTAGCTTGATACTTAGAACTTTTCCACAAAGGTTGGAACCTTCAACTTTCAGATACAAACGACGGATGTGTAGTACGGACCGTAGGTTGACCTACGGTCCATGGGTCCCCTTTCGTGACTCCACACTTGGAACTTTTCATCAGTAACTGGAACTTCAACTCCCAGTGATCATTGACGGATGTGCAAGACGGCCCGTGGGTTGACCTACGCTCCATCACTCACCTTTGTAGTTCCACACTTAATCTGACTTCCATGATGATCATTCCATGCCTACCCACGATGGACTGTGACTAGACCTACGGTCCGTAGGTCACCTCCGTGGGTGGCTCCTTATGCAGAATTTTAGTTGTCATCTCTCTCGACCTTGTCCAAGCCTATTTCCTGCAAATATAACACAATAAACATTAGTTCTAATACAAAATGGCCCTAGACATACACAAATCTTAAGTGAAATGTATTAAAAATATTGTAAACTCACGGTATATTATGTGGTCCGTAGGTTGGTCACCCAGAACCTCCAAAAAATTATGACCCACGACAGGACCTATAGACCGTTGGTGGGTCCACGGTCCGTGGTCCAGGGTACGTGGATCTCCAAATCCAGTCCTAGACGCCAAATGACACCCTAGCAGGATGGACCGTCGGTCAGTCCACAGTCAATCGGTCAGGGTCCGTCGCTCATTATTCGTCAGTTAGCTTAGAGGTAGTTGAGTCTTTTCCTAATTATTTTACCCCTAAACTATGTCGTTTTACTTAGTTTAATCTTAGTAATCTAGTCAGAACCTACCTAGAACCATTATTCTCTAAATTCACCAAAAAACATAGAATGAAAAGTGAAGAAGGATGCGCCAGTTTCCCAAGAACAATCAGAAGGTTTTCTTCAAGTTCTAGCCCCAAAATCAAAGGATTTCTCCGTAGATTTCGTCACCAGGTATGTGGGATTTCAGTAGTGTATTCCTTTCATCCACGAAGTCCCTAGAATTCAGTCAGTTCCTTGATTCTCTATATCTTGTTTAGACCTAGGGTTCCTTATACCTTGGATATTTATTGTGATTTAGCTGTTGTAGTAACCTAAATCAAATAACTTGTTTCTTGGAAAGTTTGCTTAATTCCTTGTATGAAACTCAGAACCCTAGTTTATATAAATTCTCTTAGTTCATGAATTATACCTTCTAGGTCAGTTGAACAGATAATCATGCTCCAGATTTCAAATGTTACATTATCAGTATATAAATATTGCATTCTCAGATTGCATTCTAATATTTTCAGTTATTCAGTATTTCAGTTACATTTGTGTCATATACATGTTTAGTTGAGAGTAGACTTAGCACCGAGTTGGACTAGGGTTCAGCGTACCCTCATAGGCCTAGAACTACTTGCTCCCATAGGAGTATAAGTCTCCTCTATTGGGCATCAGATTTACTGATCACGCCAATCATGCCTTTATACCCCTGGCAAGGTATATTGGGTCCTCTCGATAGGGCATATACATCGAACTCCATGTTTAGCTCATGTGATTTTATGTCGGTTAATAGTAGCTCCCACAGTCATACTCCTAGTGCATTTGACCAGGTTTTCAGTATATACTTCAATATTCAGTTTAGCATGTCATGTTCATAATTAGAACTTGGTCATTGCATTAAGTTTAGCTTTTCAGTTATGTTTCAATATTTACATTCTTGCTCAGTATATGTCATTGCTCAGTTATACTTTGTTCAGCTTATATATATATATATATATATATATATATATATTTGTTCATTTTAGTATCTATATTCTGCATGCCTAGTATATTCCAAGTACTGAAGCATACTCTACGCTACATCATTTCATGATATAGGTTCAGGTACTCAGCATCCAGATCGCGCTTAGATCGATTCTCGATCCACATTTCAGCAGCTTCAGTTGTGAGTCCTCATACTTCGAAGACAATAGACATGATTTTTATTTTAGTCTTTTTATTTAGTTTTCAGTTTTGTTATAGCTAGATGGGGGCATGTCCCAGCAACTCAACGCAGTTAAAGGCTTTTCAGACATAGTAGTAGAATCAACTTGAATTGTTAAGCTTATCTTTCAGTTATTATTAAACTCATAGTATGTTTTATACATTCAGACTAGTTGGGAGTTTACAACTTTCAGTTATCCATTGTTTTAGCTTCTTCATAGTACATGTCTTATTCAGTTATTCTCAGTATGCTTGATATATGCCAGACACAAGGTTAGCTTGGGGTCACTCGTGATCCAAGGTCTCGTGTTATGCCAAAGGGGTAACCTCGGGGTGTGACACTTGTGGGGCATGCGTCATGTACTAGATTGTTGAATGGAATAGTCTAGTGAATAGGGGATGCTTTGCTAGAAATTTGAGAAGTTCCTAACCTTACTTGTGTGTTCTATTTCACATTCAAAGACGAATATTCCTATGGGGAAGGATATAACACCACGAGTGCTTAAGTTTGTCTTTTGTCCAATGTCAAATGCTTACAATCCTAAATTTGAGATTTTTATCATAAATTTGCATGTGATTCTGGGACATATAATTTAATTAGAATTTGGTTATAAAAATTATATTGCCTTTCTAAAATGCCTTAAATATTTATGTGAAATTCTTTAGGTTTGATATATTTGTGTATGTATTTATTTTTATAAGAGTTTTATAATTTGTTGATATATTATTCGAAATAGTAATTATAGTTTTATCAAGAAATTATTATTATATGAGGTAGTCTTCATTTAAAACAATATTTCATTATTTGTAGTGTATGCTAAAAGTTGTATGTATTTAATCACCGACCTATGCAATAAGAGAATGCATACATAATGGAATAAAAAATTATTTGATTTGTAAAAAATATAATTATGTCCAAATCTTTAAAAGTTTTTCTTTGATCCGTGTTTTTGTTGATGTTTTTGACACTAGATTCTTGTTTCCAAGTGTTTTTCTTTTGTGTAAATCCAAGTTTTTGGATATTTTGGAGTTAAAAAGTTCACCATTAAAGGAGTTTGAAGACTTGAAAATTAATTTTGAAGATTAGGAGTGATTCAAGCTAAAAAAGAATAGTTTTTGTGGTATAATCTCTAACTCAGGGGAGTCTACTCCAAAATTTTGAGACGATTTTGAGTTGATTTCAGGGGAATTAAATTTTTTGATGTTCTTGAGAAGCTTGAAGGTTTAAAGAACTTGAAAATGAGTTTTAAAGATTGTGGTTGAATTCGAGTTCAGTAAGTATCAAGATTTTTTTTCTAGCTTGAAGGAAAGTTACTCTCAAAATTTGAGGTAATTTCATGAAGAATTGAAGAAGCTGAAAATTTGGATGTTCTTGATGTTCGTCATGTATTTGTAACTCCTCAAAAATTGAAAAGTCGCATTGGAAAGAAAAAGTTCAGTATTTGACACTAATGCAATGGTCTACGAGTCCTACCTACGGGTCGTAGGAAGGATGTTTTAGGACTTGGATTGGGTTTTGAAAATGTCAAGTCCCTGATGATTGACCTACATATGTATCCTGTGACGATTCGTACAAGGGTCTATGGATCGTATGAAGTGCCCGTAAAAATGATTCAGATTAGTGAAATTTAGGGATTGAAATTGGGTCTACGAGTTGGCTCTACGAGCAATAGAATATGGGATGGGTCATTGGAAGGTCTCATGAAATTGATCAGAAATTTCAGTAAATGATTTTACGAATAACCAGGAACTTCTAGTTACGATGGACCGTAGGTTGAAGTTTTATGGCCTTCGGATAATTTTTAATCAAGGGTATTTTGGTCTTTTTCTACCCACATAACTCCTAAACTATGTCGTTTTGGCCCTATAAATAACCCTATAACCATTTTTACCCATTATCCTAAATCCTCTCATTCACTCAAATCTCTCAAGTCTTCTTCTCCAAATTCTCTCAAGAGCTCTCAAGTCTTCTTCTCTAAATTCTCTCAAGAACTCTCAAGGTGAATGTTAGGATTCATCAAGCTTCAAAGTTTCTTCCACCATTGCTAGGGCTTTGATTACCCAAGGTATCTGGGAATTTACCAATTGATGTCTTTCATCCATTGGGTCCCAAAAGAATCTCAATCTCCAATTCAATTTCACCTAATTATCTAGGGTTTCATGCAATTCTCCACGAGTCCTATTTATTATGATTCAATTATTTAGTTTCAATCTTATTATGCATGATATAATTCAATTACTTGGTTTTCAATTGATTTCATATGGACCCAAGCCTATGAATACTTTATGAACATGAATTATGCATTATGCTTATGAACCTATGAATTATAATTATGAAGGATATGCATGTTTTATGGAAATGGTGATTTATGAACTATGGATGATTTTGAGATAAATATCAATAATTTTTGAAAGATTTTCTTGCATATGAATGAAATCATGATTTAGATGCTTAGAAGGTGAGTGTCTATTATGAAAAAGTTAATGAAAATCATGATTTGAAAGAAACTACTCTATGATGATTTATGACTGGATTGATAGTTTAATTGTGCCTTTCCAAGTATTTTTTATTATGAATATGATTATGTATTTTCTATTGGGATTTACTTAACACCGATAATACTTTGAAATGGAGGCCCTACTGCTAGGAGAGATTAGTAGCAATTTCCTTGTCCCAAACTATGTGTCCCCGTAGGATTATTTTAAATGACCAAACTATTGGATCCACACTAGCAATTATGAATGAATGTGACTCAGTCTACCTTGGCGAGTAGATTCCCCTTTTAGGTGTGAGGGTCATGCCGGATTCCATGTTATAGATCACATGTTTTATTGTCGGTTAAAGGTAAATGTCCCACAAATGAACTATGTTTCTTCAAAAGGTTTTATGATAGCTTCTCAAATGATTTTACGTATGCATTGACCTTGCTTATGATTTATGAATTTCTCTTTTAAAGGCTTTTACTACGTTATACTTGGTCATGTATATTATGTTTAAAGTTCTTCATATGATCATGTATATGCCTATGTGTCGCACCCTATTTTGAACTAGGACGAAATAGTTCATAACATAATATGACTGTCACTCTGATTTTGAAAATTATTTTAGATTCGCCACCTAATTTTAAGGAAAATATTAGGAAACCCATTTTTTAAAATGTAAATGTATACTCTGTTTGATTTACGAAAACTAATGATATTTTGAGTAAAGGTTTTGGTTACTCGAGGGAAAGATATTAAGCATCCCTTAGAGCCTATTCGAAGATAATCCTTAAACTCAATTTAGGAAAAAATAATTAGGAATATTTGTTCATTTATTTTCTTTAAAATCAATTTTCAAAATCAAAGTGACAACC
The DNA here is from genome assembly GCA_036250405.1 of Solanum raphanifolium. Taxonomy (NCBI): domain Eukaryota; kingdom Viridiplantae; phylum Streptophyta; class Magnoliopsida; order Solanales; family Solanaceae; genus Solanum; species Solanum raphanifolium. The sequence goes on from JAJOOE010003483.1 coordinate 59,371, forward strand.
ATATTATGTTGTGAACTGTTTCGACTTAGTTCGAAATAGGGTGCGACAACTTGGCGACTCTGCTGAGGAAGGAAAAATTTTAGGGAAGGAGAAAGAGTATGTGGCATTTTTTTATTTTTGAAAATGTGAAGAGGAGGTGGAGAAGAAGAGGAGTAAGGACGTAGGGGTCTTTTTGGGAGGAAGAAAATTCTTAATTAATTTGGACTGTCCGATCGTTTGATCGGACGGTTAATAAAAAAAAGGAGTTTAAAAAATATATATATTATCTATATTACATTAAAAGCATGAACTCCTAACTTGAATGTTAAATTACTAATTTACACTTATCCCACCCTACACCACTCGTGCTATATACACCCATTTGCAGAATCCGCCACTTCCACATGTTCAACTTTTAACATACCCCTTCGTACGCTATATACAACCATTTTGAAATACCACCACTTCCAACTCCTTCACATTCAACAAACACCTCCGTCCTGCATTACCAAACAGTCGCACGCCATCGCTCCCACTGTATATAACTCGAAAACTTAGATGGTTCTCCCCATTGAACATAGAACAATTAACACGCAGGTATGCAACGTCACACCCTCTCCTTCACAATACTTCCTTCATAAATCTATCCTTCTCCTTCACCACTTAATTTGTTTTTCCTACACGCAGAAAATTTGCAAACACAACATCTGGCAATCAACTTTGCTATTAAACAAATTGTAAGTCATTCCCTTTTCTATGTTATTCCGTTATTACTTTAGAATTACATTAACACGACTGCTTGGTACCATACAATTTATGACAACATTCTGAAAGTACACAATGTGCATCACATTCCATATTGATATTGCCTACAAATACAATCCATTCATTCACTGTGTTCCTTGCCCTTGCTGCAACAATACCACTCACTGTAGTCTGTTTGCCTGTATATTTATAATTTCCTACCATTTGCAACTACATTTTTTGTATATCTGGGTTACTTCTAACCTTACGATTGGGTTCTTTACATCTTATTGTTAACCTCTATTATGCATCACATTCACCCCAACTCTAACTCACATTCATTACAGGGAAATACCATCAATTTTGTTTCATCCCCTTCAGGCAACAACTATATGAACTAATATTGATTCATCTACTTACATACAATTCCCCTGCAATTCTCAAGACAATATTTATATATACATTACACCTTACTGATAATGTCTTTATTGCATTAAATTATTGCCAAAGGTTGCAGACTATTACCATACGATGCCCTCATCAATCGTACCCATACACATTTACGCCCAATGTTAACATTGTTGCACTCATTTCCCCAGGTACCTGCATTCATCGAGATACAACCCAGATGGCGACTGAAATGGAACTAGCAAAACAGAGTATATCGATAAACAAGATACCTAAAAGATCTGTTGATTTAGTCATGCGAGTTTTAGTTATTCGAAGGGGTTCAGTAATACCTTACAAGAATTCAAGGCATGAAGGAACTTTCAGAACGATGATATTAGTTGACGAAGAGGTAACAATGTTCACACTTTTCTTACCTTATTTTACAATGGTTCATGTTTGTTGTACTTATAACCCCCCCCCCCCCCCGTGCACTTAATAATAGGGGATAAAGATTCGAGCAACACTATTTAATAAGCACATCAAAACATGAAAGGACTCCTTGAAGCCAAATAAGAGTTACTACATTGCGAAACGGCGCTTAGATCGTGTCAACCCCAACTACTCTTCTGTGCATAAAGAAGTTGAATTGGCCTTTACAGACAGTAAAATCATATAAAGTAGACTGAGCATGAGGTTTCAACGCACAAATTCTCTGATGGCTTTTTATCATTGGAACATGCTGATAAATTATCTAATGGTGTTATTCTAGGTAACTATCCACACGACTATGCTCTAATTTTCTTGCCCCATTACGTCATCGTTATCACTAATCGGCATGATCAATTTCTAGACTTGATTTGCGTTTTAGTTTCGGTGAAGCCCCTCATTCAAAATGAAAATTGCAAGAGACGGGAAATAGTTGTTACAAATGAGTTGTAAGTTGCAATGCTATATAATCTACCATTTATACAGAGATTAGGTGATGTATTGACTTTTCACTTCTAACGAATAATCTAACATGGAGCATACAACTGTTACTCTGTAGGGAGATTTTGCTTTAAATGATGGTGAATTCCTTGAAAAGCTGCAAGATGATAAGCCTGTACTAGCCTTACGTGACGTTAGAGTCTCAATCTATAAAGGTATCCACAATGTATTGTAGGTGTTTATCAACTATAAAATGACTATATTTGTTGTTTCTAAATGTTGAAATGGTCTTGTGACACTAGGCCGATTTGGGATCTCTACTATTCCTGTGAGCAGCGTCTTGATCAATCCAATGTTCCAAAAAACAACCGACCTTCAAGCCTGGTACATTACATCAGTCACAACCGACCTTCAAGCCTGGTACATTGCAAAAAGTGCCACAAGAAAGTGAAAGTTACAGAAGAGAATGCAGCTTGTACCAATTGCAATAGTGAGAATGTCGAATATGAAATGAGGTTAGTCTCAGTTTAAACGTGATTCCATATTTACTAATTACAAAACATGTTATATTAAAGATATTACCCCCTATTTTGAAGGTACTGCTTACGACTTGAAGTCTGTGGTGGAGAACGATATGCGCAAGTCATTCTATTTGAAGCGACTAAATATTTACTAGGCTGCAGCGTGCAAGAGTACATAGAATCAACCTCAGTAAATGTATGAACTTAATGTATAGAGTAGACTGAATGTAAGGGCATATTTACATAGTCTATTGTGTACCTTAATGAAACCTTTCCAACTAACATATCCAATTGTTTACATCTTATCAAGAAGGAAGAATGTTACTACTACCGCAAATTGATGTTGAGTAAAGACAAGCAATTCGACTTCCTTGTGCGAATTGATATGAATGACTCAAACCCCCAACGGAGCATAATTGTTGAAGAAATACATCAAGCTGAAGAGAAAGCACCAATTATCATGGATGACAAAGTCAAAGTTGTGAGGATGTACAGAAAGAGGGCCAAGAAAACGACAGATGGAGCGGCCCAAATCAAACTGAATAAACCCCAAAGCCGATAAAAAATAGATGTCTTTCTGAATTATGTAACTAAACAATGTGTGGCTTTTACTACTTGACCAATGTTTGTATCTTATTAACTACTTATGTGTGAATGCGTAATTGTTACTTTTCTATCTAATTCAAATGAAAATTCCATTTATCAGGTCTCTACGATATACATCAATTGTAACTACTTACAAACTATTGTTGATGGTAATTCGATGCTGAACTCTAAACGCTCACACGTCATAAGTGTTACATTGCCTCTATTGGATGTTACCTTCGTTCAATAAAAAACTAAAACTCAAAATAACTATTCCATTATAATATCATTTGAAATACACGAAATAAGATTACATTTCTTACCTAAAGGTTAGGTTCATTTATTATTATTCTTAATATATTGTTTGCTTCCACTTTCTCCGTAGTAAATTCAATTTTCCCTAAAATGACCAAGTATCCACTACCTAATCTGCAGATTTCAATTGGGATAGCACTATCCTTTATCTTTTTTATTATTAGACGAAGTTGGTCTGCACAAAAAAAGTTGTGTGTGTCACATGTTAGCAGTAAGGAACTTTCCTAGCGACATTATGTAGGATTAGAACACCTTATTAAACTAATCCCAACTTGGGTTGTGATTACCTTATCTTTGATGGGAATAAAAAGAAAAATTACTTGGATGGGTACCTTTTCATAATTAATTACTGATTTTAGCGATATTTTTTATTTATTATCATTTTTAATAATACTATGTTAAATTTGTAATATGTATTAAAAGTGAATTATGTATACAATTTATATGTATTATAATTATTTTTTAAAATATATTATGCTTGTTTGGTAAGAAATGAACACATTTATTATTAGTGTATTAAAATATATGATAAATGTATTATCCATCAATAAAACTTGCATTATATGTGAATAATAAATTGTTCTATGTAATATGTATTACAATTGTATTATAACTGTATTAGAAGTGATCAAATGAGAAAAAAAATATTATTACTATAAATGGTAAATATTTTTTTAATGTTGTATATTTATGTAAGTTTCCCAATCAAATAATTGGGTAACCGTATCAATTTTAAAATTCAATAACTCCCCTTTTAAAATATATTATGCTTGTTTGGTAAGAAATGAACACATTTATTATTAGTGTATTAAAATATATGATAAATGTATTATCCATCAATAAAACTTGTATTATATGTGAATAATAAATTGTTCTTTGTAATATTTATTAAAATTGTATTATAAATGTATTAAAAGTGATCAAATGAGAAAAAAATATTATTACTATAAATGGTACATATTCTTTTAAATGTTGTATATTTATGTAAGTTTCCAATCAAATAATTGGGTAACCGTATCAATTTTAAAATTCAATAACTGGGGGGGGGGGGCGGCGGGCGGGG
>JAJOOE010003485.1:0-62773 GCA_036250405.1 Solanum raphanifolium
GTTATTTCTCTTATCTTGATAACAACCTAAGTTGAGTTTGATTATTGATTACTTATTAAGTTCTTACTATTTGTTTTACACAAACACAACCCCTCTTTAATTACCTATTTCTGGAAATAATTTGACCAATCGAATATAATTGTTGGTTAAAGTAAAGTCTAAACCATTTTCCTCGTGGGATCGATCCCAACCTACAAGTTGGGTTCTTTACTTGATAACGATCGCTTATGCTTCTGTATGAAGGTGTAATTTGAGCGTATCATATATGGGTTAAATTTCCTGTTGGGTATTGCTTATTGTTAGTTTATTTGTTGTTTAAATGTGATTTCGTTTAGTAAATCTGTTTGAACTTAATGAGAGTGTAATTGCAAATACAATTTCATCTTAGTGTTATTGGGTTACTCGAGAGAGAGGTTTTAAAACTAAGACTACTAAATCAATAGTCGGTGGTTATTGGGTCATCGTGGGTTCAGTTCGAGAGAGTGAATCCTAGGCCTTTTCCCACAGATTCAGCTTGAGAGAGTGAATGGGCAAAGGCGGAGGCTGTGCTTAAAAGCGACAACTCGGTGTTCGAGAGAAACCGAGTAGATTCGGGCTAAGTTGCTTGAGAGAGAATTTACCCCCACCAAAGTCTAGCCTTGTTACAAATGTTCAACAATTGTCTATCAATAGCATTTACCCGATTGTGTAGTTTATCCCATATTCCTATCACATCCAAAGAATCCCGTCTCCCTAATTCACATCTTCTTATTTTCGTTGTTTTTGTTCATTAATTGAATACAAACCCCCCCATTGATAATTGGCATTCATGTCAACCCCTTAATTTATTATCTTTTTACTCGATAATGTTTTTAGCTATGGTTAACTCTAGCGTATTCACTCTTAACTCTTAATTCTCAGAAACCGATCCCTTGGGACTCAACCCCAACCCATTCGGTTGGGTTATATTACTATTGTACGATCGTAGACACTGGAATTAGAAGTTGTGTCTTGATTACGCAAACATCAGTATTACCACCTTTGAGCTGCCACACTTAATTATTAGAATTAGGATCATCCCATGCTATGTATTTTAACCCTTGGGCTACCACCCATAATTATATAGATTCATTTTACCTTGTCTCTTTAATATTTGAGATTGTTCTTTTGATGCGTTCACAACTCTTTTGAGATTGTTGTTTCGGTGGTCATAGCGTTATTCAGCTTTGTGACAGTAAAATATAGTAGGAGACGTATGAATATGGACTTAAGATAATAAAAATCACATGGGAAGCAATTGTGACACCAAAGTAATACTTAGGAGCTTATATGACTCAATAAGCATTTTGACATCTCAAATTGAAGCACATATCAAGTGAAGACATTTAACATTCAACCAAGAGATATGAACTCTATATGATAGCCAAATACTTACTAACTAATATAAAATACAAGGTACATGAATGTGGAACCAAGGAAGCACGTGGGCAGATTCAAGTTAGGGACGGATACATATTCCAAGTATGTACATATAAAATGTACAATATAGCAAGTAGGGATCTTGTGAGGTAACATTATAGTCTAACACAATGGGAGTGATAACCAATAAAGGGAACATATCAACACGTGAAAAAATGACTTATATGATGGAGTAGACAATTGAAGCAAGTTGGCTAGATATGAACAAATTGTGTATCCAACATATAAAGATACATACCATATGTAATATAGGATCATTTTGATTTATATACGAGGAATACGTGCCAAGGGTTAGCACTTTGACGATGAAACAAGTTTAAACCCTGCATGATGATAGTTGGTAGAGTAAGCACGTATATCTAGTAATAAAATCATATTAGAGTACTCACTTTGACACTCTAGGGTGTAGGAATGAGATAATTAGCTATATTGGTGATCTTATATTGCCACTATGGATTAGTCACTACCAAGGGCACTTAGAAAGCTTACTTTGTAATAAAAGTGTTGGATTCATGCCAAAGAAATAGGAAATCGAATAGCCTTACATACCTTGCTGCACAACTTTGGATATTACAATGAGTTAACCGTCTTCCTTTCAGATTATTTATCTACAATGGAGTAAATAATAAAACTAGCATTAGTAGCTGATCAACAAGTTTGGGCTACTTGATCAGACCAAAACAGTAATTGGCAGTAAATCTACAATTGATCCCATCAAGGGTGTTCTTCCCATCCATTCTCCTATAATTTTTTTTCATATACTATAAAACCTTCTTATAAGGTCCTCTGAAACTCCTCGGGCTTCATAACATTTAGAAAATAGTATACAACGGGATGGCATGAAGTAAGCTCATGCAACACTCAATTAAGTGGTGTATCACTACACTTTCAATGTTCTATCCTCTAACCAGTTCCAATGACTTATCTGCACATATCCAGCCACACCCCCTTATTTTATGATACACAAAAAAGTCCCTAAGCATAACAATATTGAACTCACGGCTTCCGATCAACATCCCATGAGTTCTAAATAACATTACATTTAAGATGCTCAAAACGAGCTCACAATCAAAATTGAAGGGGACTCCACTCCATGATTTTCCCAACCAGCACATCCTTCCTGAACATTTACCAAGCTCACACAATAGAGAGACAATTCTCCTTAGTTCATTAACATATAAAAATATTACAAACAATGCAAGAACAAGAGAGGGATGAAAATTTCCATAGCTTACCTTGCTGGACAGAAATCTCACTTACTAAGACTTGGATTTTTCAAGGTTTAGGTTGTCCTCTCCCCCTTACCTTGATGTTAAATCAGATTATTCACTTGAATTCCTAAAGATGGGAGATGTTCAACCAACTTATACTTTATAAAGAAAGGGTTTGCTTCAGATTATAATGGTGAAGCTGTAGACTAGAACACTTAGAGCTTTTATGGCTTTCCTTGAGAGTAATTTTCTAGAGAATAAGTGATGAAGGAGATCTGATAATCTTGAGTCCTTTAGAGGTCCCTTCTAGACGTTTTCACATAATAAATTGGAGAAATAATATGGTCCTTTACTTTAAGCAAGAAGGTGCCTCACCTCCTTAATTTCTGCCACAAGTTTTTTAGTAGGTGGATCACCTACTTGCCCCTTTCACTTAAAATTCAGTCCACTAATTTTAAGTAGGTGCATCACCTACTTGCCCTTTTCACTTAAAAAGTAGTCCACTAATTCTAAGTAGGTGCATCACCTACTTGCCCTTTTCACTTAAAATGCAGTCCACTAATTCTAAGTAGGTGCATCACCTACTTGCCCTTTTCACTTAAAATGTAGTGCACTAATTCTAAGTTGGTGCATCACCTAATTGCCACCTACTAGCTTAGTTTAGTCAAGCAAGCACCTCACTTATTTTACACCATTTTTTCAATCTTAGTTTCTTTACAAGACCGTAAGACTAACACACACTTGACCACTTTGAATTTTACATCAAATACCACCTTTCACTATCTCACTTTAAACCAATTGTATTGTCACTAGTCATATAGGAAACCGAGTCCATAACTATACCACAAGGCAGCTTATAAGCATCATATAAATAGAACTAGTACATGTAGAATACGGGGTGTTACATCCTCCCCCCGTCCCCCTTATGATCATTCGTTCTCGAATGATTGGTGTAGTTGATAGTTTTGTTAATCTTTGAATTTCATTTGGAGATCTGCGAGAGTTTCCTTTGTAAATAGGACTATCCAAAATCTATAGACTAACCTAAAACACGTATAGACAAGTCTCACATGACGTCTCAATAGATATGGTTCATGAAATAAATATATGACACATTAAAACCCTTTATTGACCATGCAATTCACTGAAGATACACAAGTAGAACTCATACAAATAAGGAATTTAATATACCTAAACACAAGACATGAAAATGACATATCAAATGAACAAATGCTACTAGGACTTATGATTATGTAAGGGGACCATATGATCTCAGACCCTTATGTTGATATTTAGAATGAGGAGGTGTATTCAGAATCTCTACAATCTTCTATTCCCAAGTATGTTATGTTATTTCTAGTCCTTTCACAATACTTCAGTGGAGGTTACACCTTTTGTGCTTAGCTTCCGGACCTTAACAATCAAGAATAACTATAGTATCTCCCAAAACAATTATATAGAACAGACACATAAAATCATAGGCTTAACCTATCGGGGATCTACTTTCCCTTCTCCTTTATATATTATGACACTTTTCAAAGGTGTGTCTTATAAGAACGCATACCTGTTAATATAAACTCTAATGTTTTATGTCGCAACTTCGGATAAGGCATTATGCTAAGTTATTTATCTATGGTTGTGATAAAATTTACATATATTTCCAACCTTTTCTGGTTAAAATCTTCACCACATAATGATAGAAGGAAACATTTTCCCAAAATGTTCAAAATTGAAGTAAATAAGCACATATGGGCATTGTATAAGGATAAATAAGTCACATTGGGTATGGCACATATGCAGACTAGCACAAAAGGGAGTGCATAATATACGGGTATTAAGCTATAGAAATATGTGGCGTACGTGTGCATATTAACTATAGAGTAGCGTGTGAGATATTGAACTATATAAGGCATGTAGCAAATGGACTAGATGATTACATGATGCATGAGTACTAAAGCTACAAAATATATTATACGCAAGCAAGTAGACGATAAGACCTGTAGACATATAATAAAATGAACTACGGAACACAAATCACATTGAGCAAGTGCGTTATATCGCATAGATAGGAGGACTAACATGTCAATAAGTACATATATAAAATATAAGCAACTGAGCACATGACACATGGACAGAAAAGCTACAAGGGCTGTAAAGTTTAAGCAAGTAGGCTACGCGGCATGAAATATATATAGAAATGGTTTATGATGCATATGACATGTAAATAAGTGATATGTGATTCATATAACCCACGAGAAATAATTTTTCCCATAGAATATGATCAATTAGCATGCAGTACCCACACAATATGGACAAATGGCATGTGGGAAGTAACTAGTGCACCCAATAACATGTAGGGAAAGGTCCTACGAAAACATATAGCAACAAACAAGGGTGCTCCGAAGCAGATAACATTTCCATGCAAACATTCTATGACATTAGGTAACATATGAGAAAACAATCCACAAAGGGCAAATGTCATACAAATAGATAAGTTATAGAACATGTAGCATGTATAATTATATAACAAACCATCTTTAGAAACTACGAGATATCCTATAGAACCACTCTACCATATTAAGGTAAAACACACTGTCTTAAACATTAAATCACGGGTGGGACAGTTCTGCTCATATTCCTTACTCACCTCAAAGCACATACAATTGATTTCCCCATCTACTCTCTTCAATCTCCTAAGGATTCTTATAGGTGTTCTACTATTGGAACTTGGCTTCCTTTTAGGTCAATATAAATGTTACAGTTAAGATAGAGAAAAAAATCCTCAATAGTTCATCTTTTGGAGTAGGAGGCCGAGGTCAACTTTACCTTTGTTACTGTCTTGTGTTACATCACACTCAATGTCTGGGTCCTTTTAAAGGTCAAAATAGAAAATAAATAGTGAAGCTTGAACTCACCATAAAACACAAACTCTAATTTCAGGTACCTATAAAGTTATATCATGATTCATAAAGTCTTAGAGTTAGCTGCTTTGGGCTTAACTAGATAGGTCTGGCATACTAATAGATTGGCTCTCTTTTTTATAACAAGTGAGGGTGCTCTGACTCTTTTCCCATGAAAGATAGCAAATAAGAACAACTAGCAGATGATCAATTTTTCCTTCCCCTTAATTGGACTATGGTTGGTGAATTACTGCAGACATATACTAAATGAATCATGCAGTAGCTCTATTCAATTTGATGGAAGTCTATACATGTGTATAATGCTCTACTTCTCTTTTGTACTAATGATGTACATGAACTAGGTCCATATATCTTCTATCTAGGTGACCTTTCTATTCCCCCTTTTTTTTCTTGTTGTTATCAAGACCAAATATCAAGACTTGAATCAATACTAAAATGACTTTTCTGTCTAACAAAGGTTCACAAAGTTGCTCCCAAATGTGCCTTTATAACTCGTTAGGGTTGAAGAGTTGATACCTTATTCTTGCCTCAGACACGTATCAATCACTCTTTCATAACCACTTATCTCTCTCTTCTATAGCATCCTCATATCCCCCTACTCCTATGTTTAAGGGATTTTACATATAACATCTCTAACTAACTAGAAGCTCTACGTACATATTCGACCCGTTTCATTCAAGCTTCATTCTCACATGCTTCCTATCTAACAAGTACCTTTTAATCAAAACTAGTATCTTCATGTGCTCTAATCCCACGATGTACAACCTAACTAATCACAATTTAGGTCTAACAAATCATTTTTCCTTTTATTAACCTTACCCTTTAGTCACATACTAATACTCTATAGCCAAAATATAGATCATATTAGGAACTACCATACATATATCATTTGCAACAATTAGTAGACTCATCCCTAAGTTTTATAACCATGAAAAGAATACGAATGATATTAGTACTTATTTAGGGTTGTTGGCACATAACATATAAAAAGCCAACTCTTAACATTGGGATGATATATGGTGAGAATTTGGGCTTTATCAGCCAATTAGGTACCTCTCTAGTAACACTATTGCACTGATACATGCACCTATCAGATTGTGCCACTGTATTCTTCCAACAAAAAGAAACAGGTTCAACAACATCAATTTCGAGTACATGTGTAACACTGAAAATTCTATGTATATCACAGAGTAAGAATGAGTGTCCTCTATAGGAATATATCCTATAATTATGGAGGAAATATAGAACTCAAGAGTTGGTTACATCCTCCTAAGAAGATGTTCTTGGAAATGCTACAGCTCCTATAGGTAATTAGGTAACACATTATTTTTTAAGCATATGGATAACCATATTATATATTTCTCAATTGAACCAACGTGATATAAATGGTACAAATGCAACTTTAGATGAAAATAACATAAAAGCCTTTACATACCTTGTGGAGTGGGATGGTCGAATAAAATGAGCTCAATCTAGTTTAAATTTTGATAACTTAAGATCCGTTTCTGTGGATTTTACTCTTAACAAATGCAGAGCCCTGTCCATGAGTGCATAGGTCAGCATCACTGACCCTTTTGAAATGCGACAGAAGGCCAACAAACAGGAAGGCCAATTACTACACACTCCACGAATGTAGAGCTTCTCAACTGCCCACAGTTTGCAAATGTGGAGCTTCATTCGCAAACAAGGAGACCACACAATCAGCACACAATGAATGCAGCCAAGGGCCAGTGAACGCAAAGAAGAAAATAGTGTTGCACTAACAGGATTGCATCAACAATGCACCAAGTTGAAGAAATCTCCCGATGCGGCTCGAGATTTGTTCAGAACCCCGTGAACTATGCCTCTCAGTCAGACGTTTTGGACTCAAGGAAATTGACTAAATGACCAACGGAAGTCATCTCATTAGAATATTGACACAAATCAACACTTGCAAGGCTAACACCAAACAAAATGAAAAATGGCAAAATCATCGCAACCACCTTGGGATCCAAACCAAAGATCGTTCTAGACCAAACTCAGCATTCAGAGCTAACTGCGGTGAGGGAATTCTCATATGATTGCATTTATCAAGAATGTTGGCCGAAGTAAATCTTTGGCCAAAATTTCAAAGTTAAAATGCCTAATGGTACAAACTCAAAATGAGGGCCTCAGAAGCGGAAACCAACTATCCTAGAAGAGCATAATGGACCTTCCGGAGCTAATGGAACTATGAGAAATCTCATACAACATCAGATACTTTTGATTTTGACTAAAGCCAATTATTTCACTTCAAAAGCCTCAAAAAGGGCATAACTTGCTAAAAATCTCCTAACCACCTCAGAAAGCATTCCACCCAACCCAACAAAAGATAAAGGATACAAGCAAGCTACAAGAAGGGGAAAATAGTAAAAGCATGCAAAAACATAGAAATAGCCACTGTGGTTATTACAACATCTACTATGAAAAGGACTTTAGTCTTCAAAAGTTAAAGAAAATGAAGTACCTGAAGGCTCGACAAAAATTAAGGATAGTGAGTCTCCATTTCAAGAACGGTCTTCCAAGTAGCCTCCTCGACCAAATGCTGCCTCCACTGAACCATCATTGATACTATCTCCTTAGACCGCAACCTCCTAACCTGCCAATCTAGAATAGCCACATGCTCCTCTTTGAATGGAAACAACTCATTAAGCTGAACAAAATCCCACTAGAGCAGGTGAGACTCGTTGGAACATACCTTCTCAACATAGAGACATGAAACACAAGTTGAACACCTAAAAGAGTTGGAGGTAAGTCTATCTCATAAATCAACTCTCCTATATACCTTATAATCTCAAAAGGGCCAATGAACCTAAGGCTTGGCTTTCCCCTCTTCCCAAATCTCATCACGCCCTTTATGGGAGATACTCGTAGAAACACCCGATCACTAACCATTAAATCTAAAACCTAAACTCTCCAATCAGGTTAGGTCTTCTACCTACTCTTTGTCGTATAGAGTCACTCCTAAATCACACAGAAACTATCCATAGAATCACACAACAAGTCATTGCCCCATTGCCTAACCTTAAAGGTATCAAACCATCCCACTAGAGATTGGCACCTTCTACCATATAATGCCTTAAATATTGTCATATATTTTCTCAAATGGTAGAAATTATTATATGCAAACTCTACAAATGCTGAGAATTGGTCTCACTAACATGTGAAATCAATAATACAAGCCTATAGCATGTCTTCCAAAACGTAAATAGTCCTCTGAAACTGACTGTCAATCTGAGGATGAAAAGTTGTGCTGAGCTAAATCCGAGTACTCTTTAAATAGAGCCCTAAAAATATGGAGTGCATTGAGTACAATGGGACTAAATCCCAGCACTAGATGAATATAATATTTAGAACAATGGGACTCTTCAATAATCAACCTAACAAAATCTCCAACTCTAAGAACACAAATACGACCCTCAATCCCCAAAACATACTCAGGATCTAAGGTTGCCTTCCTACCCTCGTTGTTAAGAACCTTATCTCAAATCACCCTCAACCTCGGGTCCTCAAACTGTTGTGCCCAAATTGCTCCATCAAGGAAAATATTATTGGACAAGGAACAAAATATGACGCCAAGGGTCACTCCTCCATGGATAAGAAAGAAAAAATTCCCATATTTACTGCCTTTCGGCTCAAGGCATCTGCTACCACGTTAGCCTTGTCTAGATGATAAAAAAATCAAAATTTTAGAATCATTTAGTAACTTCTACCACCTGCGCTACCTCATATAAGGTCACTATGGTAGAATATGTACCAACGACTACGTGATTAAAGAATACCTCACAGTGAACCTCATACAAGTAGTGCTTCCAAATCTTTAACATGAAGACTAGTATGACCAACTTCAATTCATGAGTGGGGTAGTTCTTCTCATGAAGCTTTTACTGCCCCGAAACATATACAATACTCGACCTTGCTACATAAAAATAAAACCTAGGCCAACACTGGAAGAATCACAATAGATAGTAAGACCATATACTTCAATAAGAAGAGTTAGATTTGGTACTGAAGTCAACAAGGTTTTAAGTTTCAGAAATTTAACCTCACACTCATCAAAACAATGGAAAAGGACATTCTTCTTGGTCAATATAGTCAAAGGTTCCATAATCAAAGAAAATCCCTCAATAAACCATCTATAGTAGCCCACTAACTCTACAAAAATACGATCCTCAATAGGAGAAGTAGGCTTGGCCCAACCAGAGACATACTCAATATTTGTTAGATCCACCAGAATTTCATCATTCACATCGTGCACCCCAAGAATACTATATATTCAAAATAAAACTCACACATAGTGAATTTGGTATACAACCACTAATCTCGCAAGGTCTTCAGTACAATCCTTAGATACTATTCATGTTGCTCTGTACTTCCTAAGTAGACCAAGATTTCATCGATAAAAACTACCTTGAAGGAGCCCAAGTAGAGCTTGAACACATGTTTCATCAACTCCATGAACACTTCTAGGTCATTAGTAAACCCAAAAGACATGACTATAAAGCATGATGGTCAAAGTGAGTTCTAAAGAAATTCTTAGAGATCTCTTCTGCCCTAATCCTCATTTGGTGGTAGCCCGATCTCAAGTCTATTTTAGAGAACAACGTTGCACCCTGAAGCTGATCAAACAAATCATCAATACACCTCTTGGCATATGACTATCAACACTAGTCCATACAAGCGAAGGAATACTAGGCTTGCACAAAGTAATAGTCTTGGAAAAACAATCCAAGACTGCATGATAAGGAGACAACTAATCCATGCCTAGAATCAAGTTGAAATCCACTACATCTAACACAATCAGTTTTACCCAAGTATTATACCCTAAGACGGTCACCACACAAGATCTATATGTGATCCACTATCCAAGATCCCCTATGGGGGCAGCGTCACAATTCAAAGTACCCCTAGGTGTGACATGGCATATATGACCCCCGAGAGACCCTACACAAGCCTCCTAGCGTACATCATACACGATAAATAGAAAATAGATTTAAAAGACAACTTTCATATCATAAAAGAGTTTAACATAAGTGGAAGTCTACATAGTCATGACAAGCCATCTACTACAATATAAGAATGGTTGAGACGTAAATCATACACCACATACATCATCCAAAAACTAGAAAGAAATAAGGCAAGTAAATATGTCTCGGTCATTGGAACATGAGGAATGACCAAATATTCCAATCAGCTGGAATGATCAACTAGCCAGATGTGTGAGAGGCAGGAGCGCCAGACTCTATTTTAATGAGACAATGTAGGAAAAAAGTATGCATTAGTAAATGTAATGTACGAAATATGGGGCAATATGCATAAAATAGATATGATAACATGAATCCTTTAAACATGTAATGTATGGAAAACATTTGAACATTTGAAATCTTAAAGAAGAAACATCATATGAATCATAAGATATGGTCAATGGATTTAAAATAAGAGACATGACAAAGCTTTAAAGAAACGTGTTCATTTTGTGGGATGTTAGCTTTAACTGACAATAAGACCATGGGAGCTATATCAAGGAATTCGGTATATCTCTCATACCAAAAGAACGAAATTCTACTCTCCAAGGTATTATCCGTACACTTCATCTTTTGCTAAAATGGAACCACTAACTAGGTCATTTAAGACAATCCTATGGGGGAACATAGTTTGGGACTAGAGGTTGCTACTAGAGACTACCTTATTTGAGCCTCCACCTCAAAGGCATCTCGTTGCTAATGAAAAAAATCCCAATGGAATAATAGATTAAAATCAATTATCATCATAACATAGGAAAGATAATGATAAATACCAATCCATATCAAAATAAAAACATAGAATAGCTCCATAAAACACAATTCAAGCATAGATGAGAAAACCTTTCACTAATGTGATATGTGAGAAATACCTTTCACAATCGAGATCATATTCGTATGTGAGAAAACCTTTCACAATAAAATTGATACTTCCATCTAAAAGCACCCTATCATCATAAACATCATTTTCATAGGACACACATAGCTTTTTAAATTCATAGTTCATAGATTCATGAGTTATTCACATGTTTATAGTCAGAATTGTGGCTCATGCATGGGTTCATATGATTTCAACTCAATATCACGTAATTACATTGAATCATACAATAGAAGATTGAAAAATAACAATTGAATCATAAATGAATAGAACCTATGGAGAAAGAAGAACCCTAATTTGATCAATTTAAAATTAATTGAGGAATTGAAAACCTTAGGGACCCATGGAGGAAAGGACTCCATACTTGAATACCCAGATACACTAATACTCAAATACCAAGAAAAATGGAAAATTGAAGATGTTAGAGTGAAATTAAACCCTAGCTTCTTCTTCTTCTTTCTTAGCTTGAGAGAGAATTTGGGAGGATTAATTTTGTTGGGTTTTGAAGAATAAGGAGAATGAGTTTAAATTTGGTAGATTTAGGACTGAAAGTCTTTATATAGGCTTAGTATAGTGGTCAATACTACATAGCTTAGGCATAAATCGTATAGGAAAATACGCAAATGCCTTTACGAAATAACTATCGAAACTATCCTACGTGTCCTACCTACAGACGTAGAACTTTCTACGGTCTGTACTGATCAACCATAGACCAAGTACTAGGACCTTAAGATTTACCCAACATTGATGAGACCCTTCTACTATCCATAGAATTTCCTACGGTCCGTAGACCAAAATTGTGAACTCAACTTTAACCCAAAAACTTCATCAAGTCTGGATTGCTTCTACAAAACCCATCAACGACCCATAGATCATTTGACGAACTGTCCTGGTCAATCATAGGATGAAATACTGAAACTTGGTTTTCAAAAATTGATTTCCTACTTTCTACGAGACTGGTCTACGACTCGTAGAACATTATATGAACTGTAGACTGGTCTCGTAGACCTGAACCAGTAACTTAATAAATGCAATCTTTTCCCTTTTTCAAAATCCTCATGTTACAATATCTCCCCCTTAGGAATAGTCATCCATGAATGGGACTCAATGCAACATAAAGAGGGTAGGGGAAGAGATCTGACAACCCAAAATAAAGGCAATCATATAAATGCACATAAACTAGGAGAAAATCATTTCCAAGCTAACACATACTTTAAAACATCATTTCACAAAACATACATGCATGCCTATGAAAACATGAGAATGACTAAGGCGCACTAATCGGTAACAATAAACCATTAGGGACTAAATACATAGAGCTAGAGTAGGAGCGGTGCCAACGAGAAGAGGATATTGGGACATCATATCAGACTTGGCCTCCTAAGTAGAACTTTCTACCATTTCATTCCTCCACAACACCTTTATGGATGCAACTTCTTTATTCCATAACTTTTGAACTTTCCAGTCTAAGATCTCAACCAGAAATTCTTCATATGAAAGACTTTCATTAATACCACGACTTTCAAATGGCCCAATAAATGTCGAATCACTGATACACTTCTTCGATAAAGACACATGGAAGTGTACCAATGATAAATCAGAGGAAAACTCTAATTCATAAACCACCTTGCCTATCCGTCTCGAAACCTAATAAGGACCCACATAATGGGGACTAAGTTTCCCTTTCTTACCAAACCTCATGGCACCCTTCATGTGAGAAATATTCAAGTATACTTAATCATCAACATTAAATTCAAAATCCCTTCTTCTAATATCGACATAGGACTTCTGTCAACTTTGAGCCATTTTCAACCTTTCTCTAATAAGCCAAACATTTTTCAAGGCCTCATATACCAACTTCGAACCTATCAAAGTAACCTTACCAACTTCTAACCATCCTACTAGAGACCTACACCTCCTACCATAAAGACCTTGAAATAGAGCCATACCAATACTTATATGGTATCTATTTGATTATTTGTAGATTTACACTCATTTAGAGACTATTTAGTTCTACATTTAATGTCCTCAATGCCTAATTATGTCCTATTCTGATGATATTTTCATCATTTGTAGCCATGATGGCTAATGGACAAGGCAAGGATGAATACTTGAAAGAAAGGCCACGAAAGTTGAAAATTAAATGAAAACCCAAAATCTGAAGTTTGCGAAATGAGAAAGGGTAAGTCACCAAACCAGTTGATTCCGCTGAAGTTTATTGTGTTTGAGAAAAATAGATCAAACCAAGTCATCAAGGAGATAAGAATTCAGCAACTCACCAAAGGAGAAATAGGTAGTAGAGGTCACTGCCTAATGTGATAGACTTTGGAGCTAAAAATGATGATCGAGAAGGGGATGAATGTGATGATTGGTGGTTCACCTAATGTGAAGAACCATACTTAGTCAATTCTGCCGAAAGATGAGTAAATACATGGAGTTTGAGACTAAGTGAGGGTGAGAAGAACGGCGAAAATGGTGATTTGTAAGATGTTTCAGGCAAGACCGACTAACGTCGCCGAATAGGCTGCGAAGGCATTACAAATTCATTTTTGGTTAAACTATATATAGTAAATTAGAGAGAAAATATAACTTTAATGCATTCAAAATTTTAGACATTAATTTTGAAGTTTTTCTCCATTCTCCCTAGTCTTGAGGGTTTTGGATACCTTTATAATCAATATTTGGAGGGTGAAATACGAAGTGGGTCTTGAAAATTATTTCTTATTATCTGCAAATCAATTGTTGGATTCACTTTGGGTATAGTTTTTTTTCCATTTTATTATGTGTGGCTAATACTCCAAGGTCTAGGGGTGTGATTACGAAGTAGGGTATTGATATATAGTGCCTTGCTCTATTTTATTGTTATTTAATCATTGATTCAATCTATCTAACATGAAATTAATTGATGGGTTAAGGTGGAAAACTGAACCCTAGGTCAGATCTCGATTGATCCCCGAAAAGGTATTAATAGAAGTTGTTGGATAGTTTAATTCTTGCAATGTGGGTGTGATTTCTATATTTCACTTTAAAACTGAATTATAGGCTTGTCTTCATTGCAGAATCTTCTTGAATGAGAGATTCTTGTAAAGTAATGGGTGGATTTGAAATTAGCATAAATGAGATCGGAAGGAGATTTTGTGTCATGATACTTTGAGATAGAAAGAAGATTAGTATCGATGATGATGACCAAACTTGTCCATGATTGTCTAATAATTTTTAGAGAAAATACTTTGACCCCTTTATGATATAATTGTTAACCCCCACTCTCCTAGATCACTTTCCTAATTGGAAACTTTTGTTTTTCTATTTTTGTGGTGATAATCAAATTACAACTATTTTGCTTAAACTTGGTGGAGTTTTCCACTCCTCTCTTTAATAGCTACAAATACTAGGTCGGTTTTCTAGAGTTTTAGTTGAAATCATTACACTATATCACTCTCTGTGGGATTGGACTCTGACTCTTTGTTGGGTATTGTTATTGACAATGATCACTTATTCTCTTAATGTTTACAAGGATAGTTTGGGCATTAACAAAAATGATGACGTTGTCGTGTAATGATGGCTAAGAGTTCAATTGCGCAGTTAACTTGTAAATTTTTTATTTGTAGTTGGTTTCTTATTTGTTGTTTTTGTTGAGTTTAGTTAGGAGGTGATGTAAATCAAAGTGACACACTACTTTAAGGAGGTCTTTCACAAGGAGTTAAGCTAAGGACCTTCAAGTATTGCAAGCTATATGGATGAAGATTGAACCATTGGAAGGCTCCAACATGGAAGACTCGAAGATATTTAATGTATTAAGTGCTCTACCATTTTAATTACCTTGTAATTTTAATGAGGAGCAAATGCGTCTTTCTTCACTAATTTTAGTTTTAGCATAAATAGTAGATATTAGGGTTTCATAAGGGTTTTTTTTTGGATTTGTAATGCCTCTTGTGAGAGTTTGGAAGACCTTTGTTGAACTTCAATATTTTTTCCAAGAATTTGCAAGTAACGTTGCTACTTTCTTGAGGATTCTAATATATTAGGTGCTTTTATTTCTCAATTAAGTGGTGTTTTGGTTAGTTTCACCATTACATCTTTTAGTTGCTTGAATTTAATTGTGTCTATCTCTCTTTTATCTATCTTTTTTTACTTCTATTTTGTTTTTATCTTCTTGTTTCACATCAAATGGGTATCAGAGCAAGGCCAACAAATTGTTCCCACAATTCTTAATCTTTGAATTCTTTAATTTCTGAAATTTAAAAAGAAAAAAAACTCTGAAAAGAAAAAAAAATCTGCGAAAAAAAAATTAGTTGATGAATTTGAGAGTTGGTTGATTTCTTTGAGCTACATATTGTTGTTTCCTAGCTGAAAATCAAACAATACATGGCTTAAAAAAAATGATAAGTCATTGTTAGGATTGTAAGCTTTGTAGAAGAAACTTGGAAATGGGTTTGTTGATTTGTTGTTTGTTTGTAGAAATTGGTGGCTAAAACTTGTTGATTTAGTTGTGGAATAGTGATATCTCGAATTTGAGTCCATTTCAGGGAGTATTGAAGGGAATTGGTTAAAATAATAATTTGACCCACTTCTTGGAGAAAGAAGAAGAAACAAAAATTTCTCTACCTTTGTTTATTAACTCTAGCTAGTTTTCTTTGAGTATTAGTTCATACTTAACTTAAACTTGTTCTTGTTCGTGCCAAATTGTTTTTTTCTTTTTTTTCTTTTGTTTCGTTGAATGTTTATTTGTTTCCATATCCTTTCTTCATACACATAAACTCCACTCCATCCCGAAGAAGTAGTACCACTTGTGAATTATTTGACGGTGTTTGACTCTCAACCTTGGGTTATTCAAGAGTGGTAAAAGGCAAGAGCGAAGTGAGTTCATTCGAGGGTAGCCTTGAAAGCCTTGGCCTTAGAGTGATATACGAGTGTGAGTGACAAAAAAAAGGAATACATTAAGTGAACCAGTGGTGAGGACTTTTTCTACTTACTCTTTATTTGTTTTTGTAGGTACAATGACTCAATTGGAGGGAGAACCCTCTAGCAAAATGGAAATGATGCTTCAACAACTATTGGAAGAAATGAGAGATATGAAGGGAAAATTGGAAGATGTGGATAAGAGGGTGAGAACTCAAGAAATCGCAAAGCAACCAGTTGAGATTTTCAATCCTAGTGGTCTACATGATGAGGGATCAAGTAAGACTCCTCTTGATGCAACTCCATCACACTTGATTGTGCAAGATACCCTATCTGCTAATGCCACATTACCAACGAAGGATCACAACCATGTGATACTTCCATAAGGGGGAGATCAACAGGAAAATCTTCCACCACAAGCAATTAGACCTCAAATGAGAGCCCAACATAACCTTGAGAAGCATGATTCTTTTGATGATGATAATTATGGCTATGTAATAGACGATCAAGCTCAAAAATAGAGGTTAGGTGGGAGAGAAAGAAGAGGAGGAAATGGAGGTTGGCATCCGGTTGATGGTAGAGAATACAATCGAATGAATGATGATGAAGATCGAGGATTCAAAAACACCGTGGCTACACTTCAATTTTTCAAAGGAAGTAGTGACCCAAATGAGTACCTTGATTGGATAGTGTCTTGAAAGACAATATAATCTCATCAATGTGAGCGATGTTAAAAAAAAATGAATTATGCTATAAGTCACCTTGAGGGTTTTGCTTCTACATGGTGGGAGAAAATTGAAAAGGATGCTTTGGTGAATAGAAATTATGTTACAAATTGGAATGACATGAAAAGAAGAATGAGATAAAGATTTATGGGTCAAAATTATGAACAAGATACACTCAAAAAGTATTACAATCTCCAACAAGGAAGCAAGAGTATGGAAGGGTATTATGAGGAGCTAGAGCATACTAGGCTTTGAGCTAATTTCAATCATGGAGAGATGAATCTTGTGGCACGATTTATCTCTGGCTTAAATAAAGAGATAAGGCAACCATTAGATTTGCATCGTCTTACTACTTTATATGAAGATTATCAAATGACACTCAAAGTTGAGGGACATCAAAAGGAAAACAAATCAAGAGTGAAATCTTTTTCTTCTTCATGGGCAAAAAATAAAGAAGTTTGGAAATCATCTCCTACTTTGGACAACTCCAAAGGTGCAAAGCAAGACTTCAAGTCCAATTTTGAGAAAGCCATCATTCCAACCTTCTTTTTTGATGTCAAAGACTAGAAGCTACGCGCAAATTCTCATTGGATTTGGGTTGTTCTTAACATCGATGAAAAGATCGACTACACGGATTTAGGTAACAAAGCTAAACTTGAAACTCCATCTAAAATAAAGTGTTTTAAATGTCAAGGATATGGACATAAATCAAACGAATGCCCTAATAGAAGAACTATCGTTGCATTGAATGACCGTGGTTATCAAACAAAAGATGAATCTAAGGATGACCATAGAGAGGATGATAGTAGTGATGAATTTATGGGAGAAGGGGATGGAAAAGAAATTAATGATGATGGAAAACTTGTTCTTGTTGTAAGGAGGAGTATGAGTTCTCTAGCGAGGGATGATCTTGATCAAAGGGAAAATTTGTTTCATAATTAGTGTAGGGTTCAAGAGCAATTATGTTTCTTTATCATTGATAGTGGAAGTTGTGCAAATGTTGCTAGTGTATCTATGGTGGAACAATTGAAACTTCCAAAAAGAAGGAACCCAAAACCTTATAGGTTGCAATGGCTCAATGAATTTGATGAACTCAAGGTGACCAAGAAAGTGTTGATAAAGTTCAAGATTGGAAGTTACCATGATGAAGTGCTTTGTGATGTTGTACCAATGCAAGCTTGTCATCTATTGTTGGAAAGGCCATGGGAGTATGTTGTAGGGGTAAAACATGATGGAAGGTCCAATAAATATGCATTTGTTAAGGATGGTAAAAATCACATTCTTAACCCTCTTTCTCCTTTACAAGTGGGAGAGGAATATAGAAAAATGGGAGAGTTGAAAGAAAAACTTGAGAATAAAAAGAGAGGAGAGTAAGGGAGTGAAAAATGATAATTCAAAAGAAGGAAAAAGATAGGTTGAGAGCTCAAGTGAGAATGAATTATCACAAAAAAATAGCATGAAAGAGCTAAGCATTGAGGATGATACTCAAGCCATACTTATTAAACCTAAAGGTTATTCTTTGCTTTCTAATAATTAACTAACCCTTTTTATATTTACCAAGTGTTGTTTCTTCTTTGTTGCAAGTTTATGAAGATCTATTTCATGAAGAAATGCCTAGTGGAATGCCTCATTTAAGGGGAATAGAGCATCAAATTGACTTTGTATCGGGTCCTCAACTACCCAACAAAGCCGCTTATAGGAGAAACCCTTAAGACACTAAAGAATTGCAGAAACAAGTTGATGAACTTTTGGAAATAGGATTGATAAGAGACAACTTAAGTCCATGTGCGGTGCCCGTGATTCTAGTACCCAAGAACGATGGTTCATGGAGGATGTGTGTAGATTGTCGTGCCATTAATATAATTACGGTAAAATATCGACATCCTATTCCTAGACTTGATGATATGCTAGATGAATTGTGTGGTTCTACCATATTCTCTAAAATAGATTTGCAAAATGGATACCACCAAATACGAATGAAATACGGAGATGAATGGAAAACCGATTTCAAAACTAAATTTGGAATATATATGAGTGAATGATGATGCCTTTTGGGCTAACCAATGCACCAAGCACTTTTATACGACTAATGAATCATGTACGTCAATCGTTTGTTAAAGATTTTGTTGTGGTTTATTTTGATGATATTTTTGTTAATAGCAAGTGCTTGGATTATCATGTGCAACATTTGAGGTTGACTTTTGATGTGTTGAGACATGAAAAATTGTATGTGAATTTTAAAAGTGTTGTTTTGTGTGGATCGTATTGTTTTTCTTGGTTTTGTTGTAAGCTCATTTCGTGCCCCAAGCTACCCCAGAGACACGGACATGGGACCTAGGATCACAAGTGACCCCAAGCTAACCTTGCTGGCATAACCATGAGCATACTAAAGATAAACTGAGAAATAAAATTGTTAGGGAAGCTAATAATAAGTACATCTAAAATGATGGGGAATACCCATATACTAAAACTGAATATCAAATCTGAGAGTTTAATACAAAAGAAACATCAAACTCAAATACTAAGTTGAATCTAACTATGTCTGAAAATAGCCTCTAACTGACTGGAAGTGCTGGGACATGCCCCGAGCTAACTCTACCAAAACTGAAACTAAAAGACTGAAATAATGAAAAGATAGCATGACTGTTGTCCTCGAAGAATGAGCACTCACCAATGATGTTGCTGAACTGGAGATCGGGAACCGATCTAAGAGAGATTAGGATGCTGAGAATCTTAACCTACGTCACAAGAAGATGTAGCGCAGAGCATGTGTCAATACTTGAAAGGTACTGAGCATGCAGGATAGAATAAAGCTGAAATAACATATAACTTAACAAAGAAATAAAGCAATGATATAATTTGAACATGATATAGAGACTGAATACTGAGCTAACTGCATCCAATAACCAATTTATAATATGCTCAAACTAAATACTGAATGTACTGATAAATGGTCAATGCAATAGAATCTAACTGAACTGTGGGAGCTACTAATAACCGATAATAAAACCACATGAGCTAAATGTGGAGTCCGATGTATACGCCTCATCGAGAGGACCCAATACACCTGACCAAAGGTATAGAGGCATGCTGGTGTGATCACTAAAATGATGCCCAGAGAGGGGACTTACAACCTACGTGGCTCGTAGTTCTGGGACTATACGGGTGACTGACCCTAGTCCAACTTGGTATTATGCTACTCCCAATAGATTAAGTGGTTAACACATTATGACTAAATTTATGTATTATACTGGAAAGCTCAAACTGACATGCAAATTTAGAATGCGCAATAATATATTGATAATGACACATTCCATAACAGAGGCATGCATATCTAAAATAACTGAAATATGTTACCTAGCATGTGTAATTCAAGAACTAAAGAAATACATAGCTAGGTTCTGAAATTCATGCAAGAAACGATGTAATAACACGAGAATCAGATTTGGAACATGTAAATAACTAATTCATGATAATCTACTGAAGTTCTGGAAACCCTAGGTCTAGTCATGATAAGGGAATCAAGAATCTGACAGAATTCTATGGACCTAATGGGTTAAAGGAACCCACTAGAACCTCACATACCTGGTGACGAATTCCATGGAGAAATCTTTCGATTTTAGGGTTGGAAATGATGGAATCTTGTTGCTTTCTTGAACTAGGGCTCTTGACTTCTTTCTCCTTTTAGCGTTCTAAGTTTTCTAAGTTTTGATAAATGATCTGACTTAGGTAAGTTCTAGTTATGTTTCTAGGCTAAAATTAATCAAAACCACGTAGTTTAGGTTTAAAACGACGTAGTTTAGGGGTTAAATGAAATAGAAAAGACGAAAAGACCCCCGACTTAACTGATGTCGGAGTGACCGACGGACCGTGGTCCTACCTACGGTCCGTCCTGGTCCTTCCTCATTTAGCTCAGAGACTGGGATATGTGAACTAAGATCCACGGATCGTGGTCCAACCTATGGTCCCTAGGTCCTGGTCGAGGGTTGGGGGTTTGTGGGTTTTCGGTGGACCACATTCCACGGACCTGGTCCACGAACTATGGTCCCACCTACGGTCGATGTTTTCTCAGATTTTTCTGTGGACCACGTTCCAAGGACCGTGGTCCAACCTACGATCCATAGGTGGCCTCCGTATGTGGCACCTGCACTTCTAGAAATCTGCATTTTGGTCTATCTAGGATACGGGGTGTTACATTATCTCCCGGGAACATTCTTCCTCGAATAAAGACTAAAGCAGCTGGAAAGGAGGGAGAGGGCTGTAATCCCTACCATTAAACATTGAAAACTCAATTTATGACTGAACTAAGTTCCAAGAACATGCAAATACGCTGAAAATGCAAGTACAAACTGAAGGAACATGCTACTAAGACTGAATATACGCATGAATGACTAAAATAGTAAAGAGGAACTATTACCTCAAGATGGAGTGGAATCAGAAGGAAAGAGGTTAGGGTACTTGGACTTCGTGGCTACTTCTGCTTCCCAAGTAGCTCCTTCTACGGACTGACTCCTCCACAAAACCTTGACTGAAGCGACTTCTTTGTTTCTCAACCTTATAACCTGACGATCAAGAATCTCAACTGGTACATCCTCATACGAAAGGCTATCTTTTACAGCCACACTCTCTAATGGCACTACGGATACTGGATCACCCACACATTTCTTCAAAAGTGAAATGTGAAAGACTGGATGCACTGCTGCTAAATCTGTTGGCAACTCTAGCTCATAATCTACTTTACCAATCCTTTTCAAGATCCGATAACGGCCTACATATTTGGGACTGAGCTTCCCTTTCTTGCCAAATCTCATCACCCCCTTCATAGGTGACACTTTCAGGAAAACCCAATCATTAACTTGGAACTCTAGTTCCCTTCTCCTTACATCTACATAAGACTTCTGGCGACTCTAGACTATCTTAAGTCTATCTCTAATGAGTTGCACTTTCTCCATAGCATAAAAGACTGAATCTGGCCCTATCAAGGCCGCTTCACCTACTTCAAACCAACCAACTGGAGATCTACATCTACGCCCATATAATTCCTCGTAAGAGGCCATTTGAATGCTGGAATGGTAGCTATTGTTGTGGTGAACTCTATAAGAGGAAGGTGATCATCCCAACTACCTTTTAAATCGATCACACAAGCTCTCAACATGTCCTCTAAGGTCTGAATGGTATGCTTTACCTGACCATCTGTCTGTGGATGAAATGTTGTGCTAAGATTAACCTTAGTACCATGACCTTTTTGAAATGACTTCCAGAAATGAGAGGTAAACTGAGGACCTGTATCTGAGATGATAGACAAAGGAACCCCATGCAACCTCACAATCTCATTAATATAAAGCTTGCCGTAGTCCTCTGCCGAATCTGTAGTCTTAATCGCCAAAAAGAAAGAAGACTTAGTAACTCTGTCAACTATCACCCAAATGGAGTCATGTTGTCTGCCAATACGAGGTAAACTTGTGATGAAGTCCATGTTGATCACTTCCCACTTCCAAGTAGGAATGTCAATCTCTTAAGTCATACCTCTGGGTTTCTGATGTTCTACCTTGACTTGCTGGCAATTGGGGCACTTTGCCACAAAATCTGCTATACCTCTTTCAATACCATTCCACCAATAGACATCCCGCAGATCGCGGTACATCTTAGTGATGCCTGGATGGATGAAATATCTGGAGTTATGGGCCTCTACAAGAATATGTTGTCTCCACTCGCACACATTAGGAACCCATAATCGACCCTGGTAGTAAAGCACACCATCTCCCCCTTAGGAGAAAACCTCAACTCTCTATTGATGGACTGCACCCTTGAGTTCGAGCAATATCGGATCACTGTCTTTCTTTTCCTTAACTTCCACTACCAAAGAAGATTCTGCCCCATTCTGAATCGTTACACCACCATCTAATATGCTCATAAGATGAACTCCTAGGCGAGCAAGTCTGTGAACATCCTTTGCTAGCTCCTTTCTCTCTTCCTCAACATGTGCTACACTACCCATGGATAATCTGCTAAGAGCATCTGCTACTACATTTTCCTTACCAGGATGGTAATGCACACTCATATCATAATCCTTGAGGAGCTCTAGCCATCTTCTCTGGTGAAGATTGAACTCTTTCTTGGTGAACACATCTATGTGAACACCATACAAGTAATGTCTCTAAATCTTTAGTGCAAACACCACTGCTGCAAGCTCGTGGTCATGAGTTGGATAGTTTTTCTCATGCACCTTAAGATGTCTAGAAGCATAAGCTATAACCTTACCTCGCTGCATCAACACACAACCTAGGCCGACTCTGGATGCATCACAATAGATCACATAACCATCTGAACCATCTGGTAGAGTCAAGACATGAGTTGTAGTCAATCTAGTTTTCAATTCTGTAAATATTTTCTCACAATTATCTGACCACTGACACTTGACCTTTTTCTGAGTCAGTTTAGTCAATGGTGAGGCTATGGATGAAAATCTTTCCACGAACCTTCTGTAATAACCCGCTAAACCTAAGAAACATCTGATATATGTAGCAGAGGTAGATCTGGGACAATGTTTCATTGTTTCTATCTTCTAGGAATCAACTTGAATTCCTTCACTAGACACAATCTGCCCAAGGAAGGCAATTGACTACCACCAAAACTCACATTTGCTAAATTTAGCAAATAACTGGCAATCTTTGAGAGTTTGCAGAACAACCCTCAAATGACTCGCATGTTCTTCCTCATTCCTAGAATTAATGAGCATATCGTCAATAAAGATGATAATGAACAAGTCTAAGTACAGCTTGAACACTCTGTTCATCAGATCTATGAAAGCTGCAGGAGCATTGGTTAGTCCAAATGACATAACTACAAATTCATAATGTCCATACTGAGTCCTGAAGGCTGTCTTCAGAATGTCACTATCGCTGACTTTAAGCTGATGATACCCTGATTTGAGATCTATCTTTGAGAAATGACTAGCACCCTGAAGTTGGTCAAACAAGTCAACAATCCTGGGGATGGGATACTTATTCTTGATTGTGACCTTGTTCAACTACATATAGTCAATGCACATTCTGAGAGAACCATCTTTCTTCTTTACGAACAACACTGGTGCACCCCATGGCGAAATACTAGGTCTGATGAAGACCTTATCTAGAAGGTCTTTCAACTACTCCTTCAATTCCTTAAGCTTAGTTAGAGTCATTCTGTAAGGAGGAATGGAGATAGGCTGGGTATCTTGAAGGAGATCAGTTCCAAAGTCGATTTCCCTATTGGGAGGAACTCCGGGAAGATCTTCTGGAAACACTTCTGGGAACTCATTAACCACAAGAACTGACTCAAGAGTTGGGGTTTCAGAGCTTGAATCCTTAGCCCAAACTAGATGATAGAGATAACCTTTAGATATCATATTTCTGGCCTTAAGGAAAGAAATGAATCGATCGATAGGCACCAAGCTACTACCGTTCCATTCTAAGATTTGTTCTTCTGGAAACTGAAAACAAACAATCCTAGTTCTATAGTCGACTGAGGCATAACAAGAATGTAACCAATCCTTGCCTAGAATGACATTGAAGTCTACCATTTCTAACTCTACAAGATCTGCTGAGGTGACTTTCAGAGAGACTGTGACAGGGCAATGTATACCCGTCTAGCTATAACTGGGTCACTGTTTGGAGTAGAGACTGAGAAGGGTTCTGAGAGAGTTTCTGGGCTAATACTAAATTTGACCGCTATATAAGGAGTTACAAAAGACAAAGTAGCCCTTGGATCTAACAATTCATAAACATTAAGATCAAAGACTCGTAACGTACCAGTGACTACATCAGAAGAATCTTTCTGATCCTGGCTAGCCTAGAGAGCATACAACCTATTTTGGCGCTGGTTGCCACCTGTACCAGATGAGTTACCTTGCTGAGTCGGGTGACCTGCTGGTGCTGCTGAAGTTATGGACTGAGCTCTACCATTATTACCTCCTTGACCCTGTCTAGAAAGACAATTTTTCAACCTGTGACCACACTGACCATATCCAAAGCATCCTTCCTTCCCTGCAAGGCACTCGCCCGGATGGTTCTTACCACACTTAGTGCAAGTTGGGTAGGTTTTGGTACCTAAAACACTTCCCAAGACTTAGAGCCTGATGCCCTACCTTTCTTATTTTGTCTGAACTTGGAGGATGGAACACTAGCTGATGAAGGTGCTGGAGTTGAAAATTTATGTTGACCCTGCGAGCGATTCCCAACACCCGATTTTGGCTGAGAGTAGTCATAGTTTTCGGTCCTAGGCTTCTTATTCTCCTTAGCCTGTTCTCTAAGCTTATCACCCTCAACCTGCTGAGCATGAGTCATGAGCCTAGAGATACTCATATTTTCTAGCAACATAACATTCCTACACTCTGTTTTCACTAAGTCCAACACTCAATAAAGAACCTTATTCATATGTGCCCTAGAATCAGTAACCATGTGAGGAACATACCTGGAGAGTTGGGTAAACTTGAGCCCATACTCTTAGACTGCCATGCTACCTTGCCTTAAGTTCATAAATTCCTGAGCTTTCGCCTCCCTTAGCTCTTTTGGGAAAAACCTATCCAGGAAGCTCTCACTAAAGCAATCCCAAGTGATAGGAGCTACATATGTACCCCTGTTCTCATTCCACTGAGTATACCAGATATGAGCTACATCTTTAAGTTGGTAAGATGCTAACTCAACCCGATCATTCCCAATTACCTGCATCACTTCAAAGATCTTCTCGACCTCATCAATGAAGTTTTTGGGATCTTCTACAACCTGCGATCCTAAGAACTCTGGCAGATTCATCTAACAAAGTTTAGCACTCTGGCTGGAGTTGACCCAACATTAGCGTTTGCCGGAGCTGGAGCCCGCTGATTCTTCTGCTTGGAAACTCTCTGAGCCAATATCTGAATGGCGTTCCAGAACTCTGCAATTGAAACTTCTTGACATGGGATTGGAGCAGCTGCGTTTGTGTTCCTGGCATTCACATTTCAGGCGTTAGCTCTACGAGAAGGCATGATCACTGAAACGTAGAACGTCGAGTTAGAATGGAATTAGATCATACCTTACGCACAATAAGAGTAACAAGAAAATGAAGATTTTCCTAATACACTTTGTACCCTCCCTCTCATTAGATGTGGTGCACTTCACACCCATGAAAAGAACTCTACTTTGTGCGGCTTTCCAAACATCCTAAGACTCTTAAACCTAGTGCTCTGATACTAAGTTTGTCAATCCCCGCGCTATCCCCGAGACGCGAACACGAGACCTAGGATCACAAGTGACCCCAAGCTAACCCTGCTGGCATAATCATGAGCATATTAAAGATAAATTGAGATATAAAACTTTTGCGGAATCTAATAATAAGTATTTCTGAAATGATGGGGAATACCCATATAATAAAACTGAATATCAAATCTGAGAGTTTAATACAAAAGAAACATCAAACTCAAATACTAAGCTGAATCTAGCTATGCCTGAAAATAGCCTCTAACTGACTAGAAGTGCTGGGACATGCCCCAACTTAGTCTAGCAAGACTGAAACTAAAAGACTGAAATAATGAAAAGATAGCATGATTGTTGTCCTCGAAGAATGAGGACTCACCATTGATGCTACTGAACTAGAGATCGAGAACTGATCTAAGCAAGATCTGGATGCTGAGAATCTGAACCTACATCACAAGAAGATGTAACGCAGAGTATGTGTCAATATTGAAGGGTACTGAGCATGCAGGATAGAATAAAGCTAAAATAACATATAACTGAACAAAGAAATAAAACAATGATATAATCTGAACATGATATAGCTACTGAATACTGAGCTAACTAAATGCAATGACAATCAGACTGAACTGTGGGAGCTATTAATAACCGATAATAAAACCACATGAAATAAATATGGAGTCCGATGTATACGACCCATCGAGACGACCCAATACACCCGACTAAAGGTATAGAGGCATGCTGGCGTGATCACTAAAATGATGCCACAGAGGGGCCTTACAAACTACGTGGCTCGTATTTCTGGGACTATATGGGTGACTGACCCTAGTCCAACTCGGTATTATGCTACTCCCAATAGATTAAGTGTTTAACACATTATGACTAAAATTATGTATTATACTGGATAGCTTAAATTGACATGCAAACTGAGAATGCGCAATAATTTACTGATAATGACACATTCCATAACTAAGGCATGTATATCTAAAATAACTGATATATCTGACCTAGCATGTGTAATTTAATAACTACAGAAATACATAGCTTTAGTTCTGAAATTCATACAAGAAACAATGTAATAATATGATAATCTGATTTGGAACATGTAAATAACTAATTCATGATAATTTGCTGAAGTTCTGAAAACCCTAGGTCTACGCATGATAAGGGAATCAAGAATTGGACTGAATTTTAGGGACCTAATGGGTGAAAGGAGCCCACTAGTGAAATCCCACATACCTGGTGACAAATTCCACATAGAAATCTTTCGATTTCGGGACTGGAACTGCTGGAATCTTGCTGCATTCTTGAACTAGGGGTCTTGACTTCTTTCTCCTCTTAGCATTCTAATTTTTCTAAATTTTGATGAATGCTCTGACTTAGGTAAGTTCTAGTTATGTTTCTAGGCTAAAACTAATCAAAACCACGTAGTTTAGGGGTTAAACGAAATAGGAAAAGACCAAAAGACCCCCGACTTAACTGCTGTCGGAGTGACCGACGGACCTGGTCCACGGACCGTGGTCCTACCTACGGTCTATCATGGTCCTTCGTCGTTTGGCTCAGAGACTGGGATCTGTGAACCAAGATCCATGGACCGTGGTCCAACGTACAGTCTGCAGATCCTGGCCGTGGATCGGTGATTTTTGGGTTTTCGGCGGACCACGTTCCACGAACCATGGTCCAACCTATAGTCCGTAGGTCCTGGTCGTGGGTCGGCATTTTCTGGGTTTTCGGCGGACCATGTTCCACGGACCATGGTCCCACCTACGGTCGAGGTTTTCTTGGGTTTTTATGTGGATCACGTTCCACAGACCTGGTCCACGGACTGTGGTCCAACCTACGATCTGTAGGTGGCCTCCATAGGTGGCACCTGCACTTCTGGAAATCAGCATTCTGGTATATCTAAGATACGGGGTGTTACAGCTCAAGAGGAGTTGAGGTGGATAATGAGAAGGTAGAGGCTATAAGGAGCTGGCCAACCCCTAAGACCATTAGTGATGTTAGAAGCTTCCATGGGTTGGAAAGTTTTTATAGGATGTTTGTGAGGGATTTTAGTTCTCTAGCCGCTCCACTAACCGAGGTCATCAAGAAGGAAAGGCCTTTCATTTGAGGTATAAAATAAGAGGAAGCCTTTAGAATCTTAAAGGAGAAACTTAGTTCGACTCCTTTACTTCAACTTCCCAATTTTGAGATGATGTTTGAAATTGAGTGTGATGCTAGTGGAGTAAGCATTGGTGCGGTCTTTATTCAAGAAGGGAAACCCATAGCTTTCTTTAGTGGAAAGTTAAGAGGAGCTCCATTATAATATTCTACCTATGATAAGGAACTCTATGCCCTAGTGAGAGCCTTAACGAATTGGCAACATTATTTGTGGCATAAGAAATTTATGATTAGAACTGATCATGAGGCTTTGAAGCATATTAGGTTTCAAAATAAGATTAATAGAAGGCATGCCAAATGGATATAATTTATTGAGTCTTTTCCTTATGTGATTAATCATAAGAAAGGCAAAAAGAATATTGCGATGGATGCTTTATGTTGAAGATATGCTTTGATGAATACCTTGACTTCTAGATTGATGGGTTTTGAGAGTTTGAAGGAGTTATATTCTAATGATGATGATTTTGATAAAGTCTTTGGGGAGTGTCAAGTGAGCTTGAATAGGTATGTACCAGTTGTTAAGAAAGGTAATGAAGCTAGATCTCCTAGGTTTGAGTTTAAGGATGATTATTTGTTTAGGAATGGAAAGCTTTGTGTACCTATGTCCTCATGGAGAGAGTTGTTAGTGAAAGAGTCACACAATGGAGGTTTGATGGGTCATTTTGGAGTGTCAAAACCTTAGCTATTCTTAGTGAACATTTCTTTTGGCCTAAGATGATAAGAGATGTGGAGAGAATTTGTGCTAGGTGTTTGGATTGTAAGCATGCTAAATCTTGTACCCAACCCCATGGGTTGTATACCCCTTTTCCTATTCCTAGCAGCACCTTGGCTACATATTTCCATAGACTTTGTTGTTGGTCTCCTGAGGACTAGGAAGGTTAAAGATAGCATATTTGTTGTTGTGGATAGATTTTCTAAAATGGCTCACTTTATTGCTTGTCATAAAAGTGATGATACATCTCATGTTTCTACCTTATTTGTTCATAATGTGATGAAATTTCATGGTGTTCCCCAAACAGCTATTAGTGATAGAGATTCAAAATTTCTAAGCCATTTTTGGAGGTGTTTGTGGGGAAATATGGGAACTAAGTTACTATTTTCTACTTTTTGTCATCCTCAAATGGATGGTCAAATCGAGCTGGTTAATAGAACCTTAGGTTACATGGTTAGGGCTATTGTTAAAGAGAAGTTAACTTCTTGGGAGGATCAATTGCCATTAATTGAGTTTGCATATAATAGAACTATTCATAGATCTATTGGCATAACCACTTTTGAGTGTGTTTATGGCTTTGGTCCCTTGACTCCATTAGATTTAACTTCTTTACCCCAAGATGTTATTGTGAGTATAGATGCAAAAGTACAGGCAAAAGCTATGAAGAATATCAATCAGAAAGTAAGAATGTGAATTGAGAAGGCCAACAATGATCTAACCAAAAGAGCCAACAAGGGACGAAAGCGAGTCACCTTTGCACACGGTGATTGGGTATGAGTTCATTTTAGGAAGGAAAGATTTCCAAGCAAAAGGAAGAACAAGCTTATGCCAAGAGGAGATGTACCTTTTCTCAGTGCTTGAGAATATTGGGGATAATGCTTACAAAGTGGACTTACCAAGTGAGTATTTTTGTCCATAATGTTTTCAATATTAGTGATTTATCTCTTTTTGATGTAGGTGTGGCAAATTCAAGGATGAATTCTTTTGAAGAAGGGGAGAGTGATGTAGATTGAAGTGACACTACTTCAAGAAGGCCTTTCATAAGGAGTCAAGCTAACGACCTTGAAGCATTGCAAGCTTTATGGATGAAGATGGAACCTTTGGAAGGCTCCAACATGGAAGACTTGAAGATATTTAATATATTAAGTGCTCTACTATTTTAATTACCTTGTAATTTTAATGAGGGGTAATTGCATCTTTTTTCACTAATTTTAGTTTTAGTATAAATAATAGATATTAGGGTTTCATAAGGGGCTTTTTGGGATATGTCATGCCTCTTGTGAGAGTTTGGAAGACCTTTGTTGAACTTCAACATTTTGTCTTAGCATTTGCAAGTAAGGTTGCTACTTTCTTGAGGATTCTAATAGATTAGGTGCTTTTATTTCTCAATTAAGTGGTGTTTTGGTTAGTTTCACCATTACATCTTTTAGTTGCTTGAGTTTAATTTTGTCTATCTCTCTTTTATCCATCTTTTTTTACTTCTATTTTATTTTTATCTTCTTGTTTCACATCAGGAGGAAACATGGATCTCGATGGAAGTAACGCTGTTAGTCACTATGGGCAGGATGATGGTGTCAGAAATATGGGAGATGTGAATCTTAATGTCATCGAGGAAGTTGGAGCAATCCGGTTACCACCCACTACAAGGAATGCTACATTTAATGTAACCTAACCAATGTTGCAGGTAAATAAAATGTGGAGACTTTTTGGAGGTCTTGAGAATGAAAATCTCCATGACAACCTTCGAAAGTTTGTAAATGCGTGTGGTCCTTTCACTATCGAAGGCATTTCACAAGAATCAAAGAGGTTGAGGTTATTCATGTTTTCCTTGATGAAAGACACAACTAAATGGTTGATTGAGCAGCCACCAAACTTCATTTCTTCATAGGAGGAATTGATCGAGGCATTTTTTGAACAATTCTTTCTTCTTAAAAAATGGTAAAATTAAGGGATGGAATACAAAACTTCAAATGAGTGAATAGAACTTGTTCCTAAAACTTGGCTGCGATTTAAAAGCTTACTTCTACAATGTCCAAATCATGGTATTCCAGAAACGTTGCCGCACCAATATTTCTATGTAAGCGAGGCAACCATTTGTAGTGGCCTCAAGGCTGCTTGATGATATGACCGAAATCAATTAAGCTTGGTATACTTGTGAAGATCATGTGTCACTTCCACAATTGGGGATGCTAAGAGAAAAAGAAGAGAAGAATCAAGAATTTGATCAAAGAATAGCTAATTTTTTAGCTCAAGTTGAAATCTTGTTGAAACATATCATGGGAAGTGATAGGAGATCAATTA
This sequence comes from Solanum raphanifolium, assembly GCA_036250405.1. NCBI lineage: Eukaryota > Viridiplantae > Streptophyta > Magnoliopsida > Solanales > Solanaceae > Solanum > Solanum raphanifolium. Next base: position 31,513 of record JAJOOE010003485.1, read on the forward strand.
ATGAAATGGATATCAGTCGTGGAATTACTACATTTGAGGGTGCATGTAATGGAAACTTAATTTTGAGAGGTGGCAAAAAGGAGGGTTTGCGGTCCAGTTATCTAAGGCTTACCGTATATGATGGTTGGAACGGGGGTAGTGATAGTAGTTGGAAGGATATTGATTGGTGTAATAGATAGGAAAGTTGGGACGGAATTGATCATGACATAGAAGAATTGGTGTCGGTTCATGATTCATCTATTCCGGGAAATGCTCAAACCGAGGTGTTTTTATCTAAAATTCTTAACAAAGTCGAAGAGTCTTATATGAGTTTGCATGAATGAGAAGTGAATTCTAATCATTGATAGACACAGTCACTTCCCATTCATCCTCAATAAAGTTACTTGAAGAACAAATGAGTCAAACGGCCACTCTTGTATACACCAACCCAAAGAAAGAATAGATGGCTTACGTGAATAATGATGTTGTTAATGCTACCCAAGTATCAGTTGCGGTAACTATAAATTGTAAAGCATTACACATTGCACCAATTGTTGATGTTTACTGTAAGAATATTGTGGTTGTTGATAATGGAATTTGAAGCTCCATTAGCCAAACATGGTGAAAATGATTTGCAAGCAAGCAAGAGTGATAGCAATGATATCTTCTTAAGTGCTAAAGCTCCAATCAAAATCAAACCTCCCTTTCCTCAACGGCTGAGGAAGAAATATGATAATGCAAAATTTTAAATTTTTTGGGGTAGTCAATGAATTTTCAATCAACATTCCATTGGTGGATGCATTCATTTGGGTATGCAAAATTCATGAAAGAGTTGGATACGAAAAAGACATTGGCCGATTGTGGCACAATCTAGGTATCTGAAACATGTAGTACCATTATGATAAAGAATGCCATTGTTAAAAAAAGGGACCCCAGATCTTTCACTATCCCATGTACCATTGGTACGTGCACATTTCCTTAAGTGTTATGCGATCTTGGGGAAAGTATAAACTTGATGCCATTATAGGTCTTGGGCTGCGTAAGAACAAATATTTGCATCCCATCTATTATGGTAGAAATCTAACACTCCGGAAACTAGTAGGCTAAACTAGAGCTTAACATGAGGTTTCGAGTCGTAAATGTAACTCCTTGTACTTAGAAATAAAGTGTTTCGTCTTAGAATGCCAAGGTACGACCCCCAAGGACCAACCATGGGTCCTTGAGCAAGACCCTAGAAATTCCCTGGATAGTTACCTACGGAGGGAGACCTACGCCCCATTGCTCCTCTCATGCCCCGTGGGTGAGGAGCCGTGGGTGGAGTTCCCAGGAACCAAGTCGCAAAACCAACCAACGGTTCACCAGCATGGGCCATGGGTCCAACCACGATTCGTCAGTGGTAGGTCGTGGTTGAGGCCTAGAACTGCTTTTTTGGGAGTTAAGGTTAGGGGTACTTTGGGCTTTTCCAGTTTTAATTAATATTAAGTGACGTCGTTTTATACTAATTTAGACTAACTATATAAGGTTTTTATATCACTAAATTAAGTCATCCAAGCCATTATTTCTAAATCACCAAAAAGAACCCAAATCCTCTCCAGAAATTCTCTATAGAACTTCAAGGAAGAAGAAGAAGGAAGTTGGATCTAGGGTTTAAGGATCAAGGTTTTCTTCTCAAATTCATTGGATTTCATTTCTAAGGTATTGTAGCTCTTCATCCATGGAGCCCCTTCAAAACCCCAATTTCAAAGATGGAAATTCCCAAAAGCTAGGGTTTGACTCCAAGTCATGGATTCCTTTCAAAAACAGTGCTAATGATTGAATTACTTTATATTATGATTGAATTGATGATTTATTATGGTTTTTATGTTGAAATCCCCATATTATCAATTTATGACCTTGTGCTGTGGGTGAATTGATGAAAGAAGGATATTATGAGATTATGCTTGTAGTAATTGAGTTATTTGAATTATGTTATTATCCTTGTCTAATGAGTGAATTCTAGATGGGTTGATTGAATATGATCTTTGATCCTTGAAGGGAAAAGTAGGAGAATTATGCATGATTATGAGATTATGTATATGCTTTAAAAACACTTTGAGAGTAAACTAATTATGATTATGAACTAGTTGTTGTGTTGTTGAAAGGTTATCCTTACATACACACTTATGTATGAATATGATATGATATGAAAGGGTTTCTCACAATATGATGATTCTAAGGTTGAAAGTTTATTCTTACCTATTGAATCTAGGAGCTATCTTATGAATTATGTTGGATTGAGTGTCAAGACATTCTTCCATAAATATGAATTTAAGTCAAGACTTAATTTGAACTGCGTGGGAATTAATGCTTAGCACCGAGTGGATATTGATATGAGGTGGGAGCCATCACGAGAGTAGAGGTCGAGTTTCTAGGAGCAATCTCTTGAGATGGAAGCCCTCATGATAGTAGAGGCCGGGTTTCTAGTAGCAATCCCCTTGTCCCATAAACTATGTTCCCTCATAGGTATTTAGCTAGTGGGTCCACCTAAGCTAAGAGTATGGTTCTACCTTAGGCAAGTAGGACAACCCCTTTTTGGTGTGGGGTAGACACCGGATTCCATGTTAATCTCACATGGTCTATGTCAGTTAAGGCTTATCCCACTATGAAAACAATATGAACAAGAATATGAATTATGAACTATAATTACTCAAGAAGCTTTACTTAGCATGGGTGAGATTTGTGGGGTCTTATTCATGCATTGGACAGGTATGCTTTGAGGGTATTTATGGTATGTTCATCTTATGTTATGATGATCTATGAGTTGATTATGTATATGCCTTATGCTTCTCCACTACCTTCAAAATGATGTTTTAACTTGGTAAATTGCATGCATTCAACAAAAATGTACCTTTTCAGCATGCTTCATGGTTTTAATGCATGGCTATCATACTTAGTGCATTTTTGTACTAACCCATATCTTCCCTACATTTTCCACAAGTGTAGGCTCCAATTTTCAAGGTGGTCATCATTGTGGCTAAAGCTTGGATTGCTTATTCTCCTAGCTTGTTGGGGAGTCCTTATGATTTGAGGATGGATGTTATCTTTGTAGTTCTTTTCTTGTATTTCCTTTTTGGATTATGTTGTATGGGCTGTGACCCTATTTGATTCAAGTATTGTAATAGATGGCTATATTGAGATAAGTCTAGACTTCCACTTTCCTTTATGAAAATTTTGAAATTGAAATGTATTTTTACTCTTTATTGTTCTATGCTCATGTTATGATATGCTAACTGGCTTACATGGTGCCTTTTAGGGTTCTATGTGCCTTGTTACATCTAGGGGGTACCTTTGGGTGGTGACAAGAAAGAGGCTAAATTGTGCCTAAAATAATTACACTGAAACGGAGAAAGAGTTGCTAGCCGTCATGTATGGCTTTGAAAAAAATTCCAACATATCTTTTGGGTACAAAAGTTATGGTCCACAGTGACCATGCATTCCTTTGATATTTGATGGCAAAGAAGGAAGCTAAACCTAGATAAATCTGATGGGTACTTTTCTCCAAGAGTTTGACTTTGAAGTGAAATACCAGAAGGGTTGTGAAAATTAAGTCGCTGACAACTTTATAGAGGTTAGAGTCAGGTGGTTCATTGGCTGAGGAGAGTGATATTAATGATGCATTCCCGATGATGTAGTTATGATGATTTCCCACACTTCTATACCATCGTACACTAACTTTTAAAAATTTATACTGTGTGGATCATTCCCTGAAGTACTGGCCAGCTACCAAAAAAAGAAATTCTTGTTTGATGTTAAAAAGTATGTGTGGGATGAACCTTATATTTTTAGGGAATGTGACGATCATTTTATCCAGAGGTGTGTTCCTGAAGTGGAAAGGTAGGCCATTCTTGAGGCTACTCATACTTCACCTATAGTCAGGCATCATGGAGGCATTCGTACAATCTCCAAGGTATTGCAATGCGGTTATTATTGGCCCACTATGTATCGGGATCATCATGCCTTTTGCAAGTTTTGTGTGCACTGCCAAATGAAAGGGAACATTTCTAGAGGCATGAACTTCCTGTTACAAAAATCCTAGAAGTTGAGTTGGTTAATATTTGGGGAATTAATTTCATGGGGCCCTTTCCTAGTTCATTCGGGAACAAGTACATATTAGTGGTAATGGACTATCTGTCAAACTGGGTAAAAGTTGTGGCATTGCCTAGCAATGAAGGGAGGATTGTCATAAAATTTCTAAAAAGGTGTATTTTCACTAGGTTTGGCAAACCACACGCAATTATAAGTGATGGCGTTTCCCATTTTTGCAATAGCCAATTTGAAGCACTTTTGTTTAAATATGGGGTAAAACATAAGGCAGAAATACCATACAATCCTCAGTGAAGTGGGCAAGTTAAAGTGTAAAACCGGAAAATAAAGAACATCTTGGCCAAGATGGTAAATGTCAATCAAACAGATTGGTGAACCAAACTTGATGATGCACTTTGGGCCTACATAACTGCTTTCAAAACCCCCATTGGCATGTCCCCTTACCATCTAGTGTTTGGGAAATCTTATCACTATCCAATTGGAATGGAGGACAAAGCCATGTGGACGTGAAAGATATGAACTGAAATTGGGATATGGATTCAAAAAACCGAGCTGACTAGCTGCTTGCATTAGATGAATTTCAGTTAAAGGCTTATGAGAGCTCTGCACTATACATGGAGAAACTTAAAATTTGGCTTGATGCCAATATCCTAACTTGGGAATTTTGGGTGGGTGAGCTAGTTCTCCTATTCAATTCAATGTTGAATCTTTTCTCGAGAAGACTGAAGTCAAAGTGGACTGGTCCATACAAAGAAACTCAGGTGTATGAAAATGGAGCAATTGAAATAGAAGATGAGGGGTCAAATTCAAAGTCAACAACCAATTATTGAATGTTTATTTTGGAAAAGGTCGGGATTTGGAAGCTATTGATGTGGTGTACTTCGATGAAGCTTGAGCAGAATGTTCACATCATGACACGAAATTAAATTAAACGCTTCTTGGGAGGAAACCGAATTCTATGATTTTTCAATAATTTGTGTTACATTTGCATGATGGAAAGAATTAAGGCGACTTGTAACCCATGATCACCGATTCCACTAAGAAGAGCTCCATCGAGCTTGCCCTTTAGGCAACTCAACTTTATGGACATACTATCATATTCAGAGACGTACACCCCCCAATTTGGCGATCTTCAGAGTTTTGTGGGTAGACCCAACTCAATTTGCCTAGTGGGCTACATAATTTAGGGGGCGTATTGTCAACTTCGGTGATGGGTATGACTGTTTGGTTATTCGTCCATTATTTTTGGTGATCAATTCTCAACTCTCCCTATTGGTCTTTGGTTCCTCACAAGCTACAGGCATAGTCGGCGATCTCGCCTAGTTCAGCGATTTTTCGACTTGATAGGTAGTCTTTTGCCAGATGTTGCCTTCTTTTCAAATTCAAATCGCCCTTCCAACGAAAGAGAGTCATTTTGTATCACCTCGGAAATCTAATGACCTAGTTAGAGCCTATCATGGAGTCTAGTATCCTAAATAGGGTTAACATGAAGATAAAGAGTCATAAAATGACCTCCCTAAGTTAGTACTAATGTTTTAGTCCCTAAACGTCAAGGCATGGCCCTCCTAAGAACACCCCAAGGGTCCTTAAGGAGGACCAATGGGCTGCCTAAAAGCTATCAAAAACCAGCATGAACCACAAAATGGGCACCCACGCCTCATGGGTGGACTCACGCCCCTTAGGTGGGGGGTTGTGAGTTGAGGCTAGACCTCCCCCAAAACCTCCAAGTTCCAGTAACATTTCACGAGTTGACAGCGCGGTCCGTAGACCCATTCACGCCCCGTAGGTGGGGTCTAGTGAGTGGGTGGCCTGATTTGGCCAAGTAGAGGGGATGCATACCCAAACCACAGACTTGCAGGACGGGGTGTGAGCCCACTTACGGGCCGTGGGTGGTGGGGCATAGGTCCCCTCTGCAAAAGCTGGCTTGAGCTCGGCCAAGGGTAGGGAGTTTTAAGTAAATCGTAATTAATTAAGTAAGGGTGGGGACGGTTATTATTAGTTATTTTAGACCTATATAAATACTTCTAAGTCATTAAACTTCACTTAACACCTCACAACTCACAAGACTCAAATTAGAAACCAACTCTCCTCTCCAAATATTCCCTCTCTAGGACTTCATTGAAGAGCAAGGTCAAGGTCAAGCTAGGGATTCAAGAACCATCCTTTCTTCTCCAATTTATTGTGGAAATTAAGCTAAGGTATGGATGCTTCTCATCTTTGGGAAGCTATCACCCAATGAGCCCCTTTAAACATGTTTTAAGACTTCCAAAAACCTAGGGTTTCACTCTAGTCATGGGTCTTCTTCCAAAACGATTTCAATTGTTTAATTATGGTTTATTATGATTGATTATGATTATTTATGATTTTACTAATGGAGTATTGTTGGATTTTTTATGAAAAACTCCCTTGGACCTATGATTTCCCCTTCTTCCTAAATCGTGAACTAAGGTGTGGCTTGATTGATCATGTAAGCTTGAAAATTGATTATGTTTACATTTATTAAGTCGTTGAATCATGAAATATCTCTATCTAATGTGATAATTTTAGAAGTTAGGGTTGATCTTGATTTCTAGCCTTGAATGGCAATTACTAGGGTTTGTATATGTTGATGTACATTGTATATGAACTCATGAATTCACTTATGTGGTGATGATCCAATGACTATTGTGTATTGGTGATATTGATGCAAGATCCTTCTCTCCTATACCCTTACACTTGATTATGCATGAAAGGTCTGTAATTATGATATTGTTGTTGTGTTGATTGAAAGGCTATTCTCATGAAACACTATGAACATGAGATGAGAGGTTTACTCACTTATTAATGATTCTAAGGTTGAAAGGAAATTCTCACCTAATGAATCCATGAGCTACCATGATACTGTGATGGTTTGAGTGCTATGCATTCTTCCATGAACATGAATACAAAGTAAAGACTTAACATGATTATTAAAGGGAATTAAGCTTAGCACCGAGTGGATAGGAACATGAGATGGAAACCTTATACCTCAGTTAGTCTGAGTTTCTAGTAGCAACCTCCCTATCCCATTACTATGTGCCCACATAGGTATCTTAGCTAGTGGATCCACCTATAAGCTAAACATGTTAGTTCTACCTTAGGCAAGTAAAACACCTCTTTTAGGTGTGGGTTCATGACACCGGATTCCATGTAGCTCACATGGTCTATGTCGGTTAAGGCTATATTTCCCTACATGACAAGAACAAGATCCATGACATGACATGATAACAAGAATATGAACTAAGAATAAGAACATGATTTATGTGCTATGATTACGTAAGGGGTTTTACTTAGTGTCAGTGGGGGTATGGGACTTCACTTCTGCATTGCACAAGTAAGCTTTGAGAGTGATTGTAGTATGTGCTTAATGACATGATGCTTTATGAGTTAATGTATGCTTTACATTAACATGAACAATGAATATGAACATGAAAAAGAATATGAGCTATATTTATGATTGCTTAATGAGCTTTTCTTAGTATGAATGGGGGTATGAGACTTCACTAGTACATTGCACAAGTGGACTTATAAAGGGATTATGGGGTGGTTTACTTATGACATGAAGATGTATATATGTATGCATGATATAGGTTGATGTTAAGAATGACTTTCTATTATTATGAACTATGAACATGAATATTTCTTTGTCTATGAGTGTTGACTAATGATGAGGTCAAGGTAAGTTATGCAAGACTATGGTAGCCTAAGGTTGCTTATGATATGGTTTGACTATGTAACTACTCTAAATGTGCATGATGGCTTTTAAACTTGATAAAGGCATGGTTTCAACTAAATGTCCCTTTTATCCATGTTTTAAGGATTTTTATGCATGGCTTCCATACTTAGTACATTATTTGTGCTAACCCATATTCTCTACATTTTCTTATAAGTGTAGGTTCCGGTCGTTGGGACGTATTTCTCCTTTCAAGTGAAACTTGGTTGACTATTCCCTAAGCTTGGTGAGTCCTCAAGTTCGAGGACAAGATGACATTCTTTTCTAGTTTCCATTGTACTTTCTATATTCAAGACTATATTGTAAAGGGCTATGTCCCTAAAGTTTGTACTCGATTGTATTAGAAGGTTTCTTTGAGACAAGGTCTAGACTCTTATTCCTTTTATGAAAAAGACTTCTATCGTAGAAGTTTTAAATTCCACATCATTTCTATGTACTTATGTTCATGATTATGGTACCTTCCCCTTATTAAATAGTATTAGTTTTAATTTTATCTCTCTATCATTTGTCCCTACAGTTTGGAAGTTGTGAAATTCTTGATATTTTATTGTTAATGTTCGAGGATCGATTGTGTTTAATATTGATTTCTTGGATAGTACTCATGATGAGCATTGTGTTTGGTGTTGAAGTTTCAAGAAGAAATCAATATGGCTGCACTTTTGAATGATCTTTTTGAATCTTGTGTTGACTAGTTGTGTTTTAATGTGAGCCTTGCATTGAACATCACACGTAAGCTTTTGATTTTTTTTAGGCTATGCAAAATAACTGTGTAGGAAGTGCCTTGTGTTGTGAAGTTTTGTTCGCAATCATGCTTATGAATCCTAGAATTAACTTTGTTAGTTCAATTGTCTAACTTTGGTAAATGCAAGGAGTGCTCTGGGCACGTATTCTGAGAGAACACCTAAATGCCTATACCTATGGTTAGTACCTTGAAAGGGTGTACAACCATCTTTACACCATTTGACCTAAACAATTTGTTGAAAACCTTGTGAAATCTCTTGAGCCAAATTGTCCCTATCTTTTCACCCATAAAACCTTTTTGAAGCATTGGTTTGTTTGAATAGACAACATAGGCCAAAACCCTATGATGGGGGTGTTGAAAGGAAGGAGGAAAGACAGTCAAGGGGAAGGAAAATAAAGAGAAAGAGAGACTCAACTTTGAAATTAGTTGCGAAAATAAGGAACCCACCTCCTTATAAAAAAAGAGAGATGAGGAACGATTTGCAAATTAAAATGAAAAAGAAAGTGTGATGAAATAAAATGGGTGTCCAATAAAATGATTCACAAGCTAAAGTTTGAGTTTCGAAGTGAAAAGAATTAAAAGAACTTGAGAAGAGTGAAGATGATTACAAAAATGCTTTGGAAAGGCTAAGTCACTAAGGCAAAATTGACCATACCTTAACCCTCAGCCCCATTACAAGCCCGAAAGACCCTCGAGATCATGCATGAACTAGGTTGTGTGATGATTGGAAAATACAAGCAAACCTATTGGATAAAGCTTTCATGTATTTCTCTTTCAAAGAGTGGGAGTGGTATTGATTTATAACTTCGTTGTTAATTTTCTTTGTGAGTGCATGAAATCGTTCTTGATGTGAGGGCACTTGAATGTATTTGTTGAAATATGGTGTGGCATAAGTGAAGATGCAAAGGTGAGCTTGAGCTTAAATTGGTATCGGCTAGTCATCATTTGAAGCCTTCTAATTATGATTGAGTGTTGCATTTTCTTGAGAGTAGTCTTGTAATGACACATTCATGTGAGCTTTCATTGAGAACTGTTGAAAATACCCTTGTTGAACTAACTTTGTTCTTGATTTACTTTAGGACAAGCAAATATTTAAGTTGGGGATGTTGATGAGTGGTAGATTTACACTCATTTGAGGCCTATTTAATTCAACAATTAGTGTCCTCAATGCCTAATTATGTCCTCTTCTGATGATATTTTCATGATTTCCAGCCGTGAAAACTAAAGGACAAGGCAATGATAGATACTTGAATGAAAGGCAAGAAAGTTGAAATTTAATAGAAACCCTGAAGCTGAAGTTTGCGACATGAGAAAGGGCAAGTCGTCAAACCAATGGATTCCGCCGGAGTTAACATTGTTCAAGAAAAGTTGAAAATACCAAGTTGGGAAGTAGAGAAGAATTTAGCAACTCGGCAAAGGACAAACAATGAGTTAGAGGTCGTCGCCTAATGTGATAGACTGTGGAGCTAAAAAGGGAGGTTGAGAAGGCGACGAATGTAATGATTGGCAATTCACCTAATGATAAAAAGCAAGACTAGTCGAGTCCACCGAAGGATGAGCAAATACGTGAAGCTTTGAGACCAAGAAAGGGTGAGTTGAAGTACCAAAACAACAATTCACCGAATGTATCACTCGTACCCGACTAATGTCGCCTGACAGGTTGCGAAGGCATTCTGAATTAATATTTGGGGAAACTATAAATAATAAATTAGAGAGAGAAAATGTAAATTTTATGCATTCTAACTATTAGAAATTAACTTTTAAGCTTTTCGCCATTCTCCCTAGTCTTGAGGGTTTTGGATATCTTCATAATCAACATTAGGAGGGTGAAATTCGAAGTGAATCTTGAAAATTCTCTCCATTGGGTATTATCTACAAATCAGTGGCTGGATTGACTTTGGGTATAATTTCTTTCCATTTTATTATGTTTGGCAAAAACCCCAAGGTCTAGAGGTGTGATTATGGGGTGGGGTGTTGATATATTTGAGTGGATATTGTATCTTGCTCTATTGTATTGTTGTTCAATAATGGATTCAAGCTATTTAACATGAAATTAGCTGATGGGTTAAGGTGGCAAACTTAACCCTATGTAAGATCTACGATTGGTGCCCAAAATGTATTCTCCGAATTTGTTGGATAGTTTCATACTTGCAATGTGGGTTTGATTTCTATATTTCACTTAAAAATGAATTGTAGGGTTGTCTTCATTGCTGAACCTGCTTGAATGAGAGATTCTTGTAAAGTAATGAGTTGATTTGCAATTAGCATAAATGAGATCGAAAGGAGATTTTGTGCCATGATACTTTGAGATCGAAGGAAGTTAGTATCGATAATAAGGACCCAACTTATCCCTGATTGTCTAGTAATTTTAAGAGCAAGTACCTTGACCACTTTATGATATAAATGGTTACCCCAAAACACCTAGATCATTTTCTTAATTGGACAATTTGGTTTTGCTATTTTTGCAGTTATAATCAAATTGCAACTATTTTGGTTGACTTGGTAGAGGTTCCACTCCTCTCTCTAATAACTACAAAGAACATGTGCCATTTCTAACTTCCTAGTTGAAATATTTGCACTATATCACTCCCTGTGGGATTCGACCCCGTCTCTTAGTTGGGTATTTTGATTGACAACAGTTGCTTATTTTCTTAATGTTTATGAGGATAGATTGAGAGTTATCACTATAGTTATAAGAAAACTCAATCAAAGGCAATTATCATCTCAATTACCCTTGAAGTCAATTACGCATGCTCTCAACATATCCTCCAAAATTTGAACTGTATGCTTGGCTTGCCCATCGGTTTGAGGATGAAAGGACGTACTAAACTTAACTCGGGTACCAAGACCTTTTTGGAACGAAATCTAAAATTGAGAAGTTAATTGGGTACCATGATTGAAGATAATGGATATGGGCACCCCGTGCAACCTACAAATTTCCTTGACATATAGCTTAGCATAATATTCCCCCGAATAAGAAGCCTTGATGAGAGTAAATTGAGTTGACTTCGTCATACGATCCACAATAACTCAAATGGAATCATGTTTTTTTGTTGAATGTGGGGTAAACCAACAATAAAGTCCATATTCAAATCCTCAAACTTCCAAGTAGGAAAATTAATGTCTTGAGCCAAACCACCCGGTTTTTTATGCTTAACTTTTACTTATTGACAATTCAGACATTTAGCCACAAATTCTTCATCTTTTCTATCCAAATTCGTGAGGTATATTCAATTAAGGTATGCTAGTTTTGATTCATGGCTAACTTTTCATCCATGAAGTCTTCAAACCTTCAATTTCAAGGTTGGAAATTCTCCAAAACTAAGGGTTTTCATTCTAGGTCATGGATTCTTTCTAAAAACATTTTCAATGGTTTAATTATCATACATTAAAATTGAATTTCTGTTTTATGGTGGTTTTAGGATAAAATCTCACATGAATCCATGATTTGCCCATAACCCTAATTTATGACTTTGTGATGTGGGTGAATTGCAGTAAGATGAATGTTATGCAATTGATCTTGTAATGGTTTAGTTACTTGAATTGTGTCATTATTCATACCTAAAGTGTAGTAATTCTAGGTGTTTTAGTGAATTGTGATTCATGGCCTTGGAGGGCAAATTATGAAGATTGTTGTATAATCATGATGCTTATGTATATGCTTTGTGATTTCAATGAAAGCAATGTGATCATGACTACAATGCAATTGTGATATTGTTGAAAGGTTATTCTCAATTATACACTTGTGAATGATGATGACATGTTGTGAAAGGTTTCTTCAATATAATGATATACCTTGAATTGGTAGGCTTAGGGCATCCTCTTCTTGTGTAACTAAAGTATCTTGACTTAATGAACCTTGAATCGGTAGACCTAATGGTGGTAGCCCTTTCATAAATGATTAATGAAGTATTCTAAGGCTTTGTCTTGAATCGATAGGCCAATGGTATTCCTTTCATAATGAATCAATGAACTATTGTAATGATGAATCTTGAATCGATAGGACAATGGCATTCCTTTCATGAGGATTCAACGAGCTATCCTAATAATGTACCTTGAATCGATAGGACAATGGCATTCCTTTCATGTGTGTAATAATGTACCTTGAGTCGATAGGCCAATGGCATTCATCTCATGTGTAATAATGTTAAAGAGAATGAACTACTCTATGGGAATGTAATGCTTAGCACCGAGTGGATATTGTAAGGTGGAAGCTCTCCCCACGTTAGGCCGGGTTTCTATGAACACCTTCCTTATCCCATAATTGTGCCCACATAGGTTATTAGCTAGTGGATCAACCTAAGCTAAAATGTTATCAGTCCTACCTTAGGCAAGTAGACCAACCTTTTACGATGTGGGATAGACACCGAATTCCATGGTTTGCTCACATGGTCTATGTCGGTTAATGCTTATTCCCATCATGTGAGTTACGTGCAATGGTTACTCATGAAATTCTGTGAAATGTGGGTGGTAGTATGGGATTCCATCCATGCATTGTACGAGTAGCCTTTGAGAGTGGCTATGGTATGTTTCTCTAATGTCTTAATGTCTAATGAAATGAATGTGCTCATAATGATGCTAATGAGAATGTTGACTTAAAGACTCAATGTAATGATGAATGCTTAACTTGGAAATGTTATTATGAGTTGCTTTCCTTGTCATGACTTATTGAATATGAATGTTCCTTGTCTATGAGTATTAACTAAGGATAAGAATGAAGAATGGTAAGTATGTGTATGGTGACCTCAGAGTGGTACTTAGTATGAATGGTATTATGGGATGCCATTCCTACATTGCATAAGTATAACTTAGGGTTACTTAGATGATGGTTCTAATGTTTTGTAATGGCTTACATGATGAATATGCTTATGTGTTATGTGGTTATACTAAAGTTCATAATGTTTCTCAAACTTGACATATGGCATGATTTTCAACCAAAATGTCCTTTTTAGCATGATTTTTGCGTGGCTATCATACTTAGTACATTTTTGTGCTAACCCATATTTCTTCTACATTTTTACAAAGTGTAGGTTTCGGATCTTAAGGTGATTTCTTTGGAGTAAAGCTTGGATTGACTATTCTCTAAGCTAGTGGTGAGTCCTCAAGATTCGAGGACATATGAGAGTCCCTAGTGATTACAATAGGGGGTTCGCTTTTGCAAAGGTTGTGATTGCGAAACCCTGATCACGAGAGAGAGGGAGATGGAAATCCAGACCTTCGTAATCACAAAGGGCCTGTTCACGATCAGACCTTTGCGAAAGTAGAGGCCCATTCGCGAAAGCGAAGGTCGAGATTTTTTCTGGAGTTCGCTTTTGCAAACCTAAGGTCGTTTTGGCGACATTAAAAGGGAGTTTGACCTACCATTTTCGGGGTTTAAGCCCCATTTTTCATTTTTTGAGCTTGGTGAAAGCCTTAGAGGCGATTTTGAAGAGATTTGTTATGCTAAATCATTTGGGTGAGCTTTTCTAACCCAAAAACTTCATTTCCCTTTGATTATTTATGGATTTTAACATAAAAACTTGGGATTTTGATTGACAAATGGCAAGGTTTTTCAGAAACTTAAGTTCTAAGCTAAAATGGTGATTGTGAATTCATTTTTATCCTTTTTAAAAAAATGGTTTTCACCCATGAGTTCCAAAAGCCTTGGGTAATATTTTCAAGTAAATATTTTTGGATTCCAACCTCATTTTCCAAATATGGTTTTGAATTGAATGATTCATTTTTCAAATGTATGAATTGGGAGATGTTATGTCTGGAGTCTTATTGCGATTGCTTGATTGAACTATATTTTTGGGGCATTCGATAACATTCAGAAGGGGAACACTCATGTCTTGGATTGACTATTTGACTGAATTAAGGCAAGTGGTCCCTTAAACTTTGTAAATCTTGTATAATTCGTGTATTCTGTTCATTTTATATGTGTTAAGGAATAAAAGGAATGTGGTGATATGTTCCTTTTTCCACTTGATTAATCTTAATGAATAAAAAGGGGATTAATGAAAAGGCAATGTGTTGATCATAATGTTTTGTGAATTTCCTTGTTATGGCCCCTATTTGATTTATTGATGAAATACTTTAATGGCATGCATGTGGACATGAATTACCTGAATTGTTGTTTCTTCCTTATGGTGTAAAATTTATTATTTTCATTGATAGTTGTACATTGTGATGAGACATGTGATAGAAAGCCGAAGGGAAATAGTTCCGGCTAGTGAAATGATACAAAGATGAAGGAAAATGGTTCCGGCTAGTGAAATGATTTAAAGTCGAAGGGAAATGGATCTGGTTACTGAAATGATATTAAGCCGAAGAGAAATGGTTCTAAACAGTGAAATGATATAAAGTTGAAGGGAAATGGTTCTAGCTAATGAAACGATTTAAAGCCAAAGGGAAATGGTTCTGGTTAGTGATGTGATATAAAGTCGATGGGAAATGGTTCCGACTAGTGATATTTTGCCGAAGGGAAATGGTTCCTACAAGAGTTACTTAATCTGATTGAATGACTTTTGATATTTGTGATTGATCTACTTGTTACTTCTGAGTTGGAAAACATGATACATGTTGGTTGTTGAACTGCGACTATTGAATTGTGTCGTTAATCCTTGTGAACTTTGTATTGTGAAATTGTTAGGTTAGGCTAATTTTTATGCAAGTCGTAATTTGAGTAAGTTTAGCTGGGATGAAAGGAGTATTCGATTTCTAGCTAATTTGCCTTGTTTATTAGGTTGGTTGTTGAGTACCATGTTGGTTGGTACTCACTCCTTGCTTCTACACTTGTGTAGGTTCCGAGTATGGTACTGTGTGATTGCTCTTCTTCTTCTCCCCTTCCAAGGCTTGTCAAAGTATTTTCGAGAGGTAGCTTCTTGTCATCCTAGTGGGACCTCTTGTTCCTTATCTTTGTGCTTTGTTCTATATGAGTATCAAAGATATTGAGACCTGTAGTTATATTTAATTTCCACACTTTCTGTATTAGTGGCTTGTACACATGACAACCAGGTTTTGGGGTTATAGTAGAATGAGTAATCTTTTTGCCTTATCTTGTTGTTGCTTTATCTTTCCGCATTTTCTTTCGTTTCGTTGAGTTGAGGCTGACTTATCTTTGTGGGGATAAACAAGTGTCATCATGTCCATTTTTGGATCGTGATATGATGATCTCGTGTCTTCATTGTGAAAAGATATGAAAAGGCCAAGGAAAATTATAATACACATAAAAAAATCATGCGAGAATCGCGTAAATTCCTACACTACCAAAAAAAGGCTCAGCATTTGAGCCTATTGTCAGAAGACAAAAGTCTAGGCACGAGAACAGGGCAAGAGAAATGTAAAACCAATTAGATTTAATTAATTACATGTCCAATTGTGTGATAAATTATCATCAATGAGGAATTAATGTTACATGATATATGTTACTACATGATAATATACGTTTAGTGTTATTTAGAACTTTACTAAAATGACAAAATAGGAACAAAGCATGAAGTGAAGGTTGCAAATTAGAATGAATCTAGTGGGATTGCTCATGATGATCCAATGTCCTCATCATGAGAACGTATTAAAGGCCTTGGAAAATTATGATACACCTACAAAAATCGTGTCAGAATTGCATATAATCCAACATTACCAATCCAAAATGGCTCATGATTTGAGCCCATTGTGAGAAGACAAAAGTCTAGGCATGAGAGAACGGACAAGAGCAATGTAAAACCCATTATATTTTAAATTTTAATTACATGTCCAGTTGCGTTACTAAAGTGTCATCAGTAAGGAATTAATGTCAATGATTTATGTTACGACATGATAATAGAGGGGTTAGTATTACTTAGATGTGTAATAAAATGACAAAATAGGAATAAAACATCATGTGAAGTTTGTAAACTAAAAAGAATCTATCGAGGATAATGTTAGACAATAAATCCCCCCCCCCACGAGAACATTTTTCTCTTCTGTTGATTAATAGAGATAGGAAGGTTTGGAGTTGCCCTATTATATTGTCAATTTTAAAAAAATATTTGGATCAACAAGGCAATAATCAGCCCTACAAATTGAGGTATGTTATTTATGATAAATGAAGTATTTACAATTCATTTTTGCTAGTCCTAACCCTAGATTTTCCCTAAACTATGTGATGTAGAGTGGATATATCCCTCGCTAAAAACAAATGGTGCATATATACAGCGTCGTCTAACCAATGGTTCTTATTTACCATGTTCGTTTGCAAATCTAATTTACAAAATTAAAAGAAAATTCCTAAAGATATTTTTTAAAACTCCAAAAATGTGACGTGACACTAATAATTTACCTAACCCATTTTTTACCCCTTAGGACATAACCCAAATAAAAAACTAACCCAATCATGTATTTTTGTGGATACAAGAAAGTAAATGAGAATCTCATTTATTTTTCTAGTAAATATTTTACATAGATCATGTTTTCCTTCCTTAGAAACACCCTACATTTTAATTAATGTGTAAATTTTGGTTTTACCAATGCAATGACACAATCAAATATTTTATATTTTAAAATAAATTAATTATAAAAAAGTTAGTGGGGTACTTGAATAAACTTTAATGTATATATAAATCAGTAAAATTACATTGTTGTTTCAATTTATTTTCCTTAGTTACATATTTCATAAGTACCAAAATAAAAATTTATCAATAAATTTAATATCATACGTGTTATTATCCTTTGTAATTATGTTTTGAATTATGCCATTTTGATCATAGTAATTTTTCACACTATTCCTTTAGTACTACTTTCTCTTTCTCAAAATATGTGTCGCCCTTACTAAAAATATTTTTCCTCTCTAACAAGCTAAATTATTTTCTGATCGATTTTTTAGTATGCTAATGGCTGTGCAATTTGACTCAGGTGCATATTTCTTGATTCAGGGGATACCTCTATTTAAAGATGCTTGCGTCCACATTGTAACTATCCTAAGTCTAGCAAAGGGGAATTACCAACTTGTGAAGGTGGGTGTGTAACTTGGGTGGACAATGAGACTCACATGGAAAATCAAATCTTTGTGGATCTGTAATTGGGGTGTCCTCCACTTGTTGTTGAGGGTGAAAAGCATAACAAAGACCCGATTCTTCTAAGTGATTACTAGGAGTCTTAGAGGACTTTGAAGTTGACAGAATAATATTCTTGAAGATTTTGATTATCCTACGAATGTTCATATTGGAGAATATTTATATAGTGGAAGGAAAATTAGGATGGTGGAGCCTTGTGGAGGTTAAAATAGGAAGAGTTTAGTCCAGGAACTTGTAGGTTCCCGTTAAAGAAACACTTCTTTTAGTATTCAAGTTTGAAGATGAGTAACCACTACCTCCGGAGAAAGAAGAATGGGAAAAAGAAATAGATAATCCCTTTGTTTATATGGACATGCATATCTTGGAAGTACAAGTTGGGTTTACAAATTCACCTTTTTTGCCGATGCAGAGTGAAAAAATAAGTGACTGCCAGATGCAGAACCTCCAACTTGATCTGGAAGAACAAATTGGAATCATGTGTTCATTTCGTTCACATGTGATATTAAAAGTAAAGTCCATCTTCCCTAATTTTGTTAGAATACTAGTTTTCTTCTCTCAAGCACTCATTATTTTATTTTTTCCTGCTGCACACATGTTCTACTAAAACTTAATTTTTATGGCTGTTTTTTCTATAGCTTTGCCATGCCAATTAAACGAACATGCCCTCTGGTTTATATTTTGTTCACTATCAAAATCTTAAACATATTTGTCATTTATAGTGTAACAGACCTCAATGAAGGCATGGAAGAGAATATCTCAGAGAATCGGTATCACTCTTGGATATTGACGGCCTTACAACTTGTGATTCTTCTTCAGGCAAAGTTTCTCCTCTTTAAGTAGAAGGAATTGTGTGTGATTTAGTTTCCTAAAATTTTGAAGAGACAATGTATCCTCATCAACATGGAGGATTTGAGATAATTTGGAAAAGCATTATTGGAGATATAACTCTTGAGGGGATCAGAGATCCCCTATCTGTTGGTAAGGAGGATGCATAATCTCACATCCACCTGGCACCGGAAAAAAAGCGTATCACCATAGATTTCTTCAGTCATTTATGATGATGTTTCCAAAATGTCTGCCTTTAATCATAGCTCCATCCAGGTTTCTTCTTAACTAGGAAGTCTAGTTCAGAAATTGGAGGTGGAAATTCCCTTCTACATAGAAGAATGATGTCCACCTTCCATTTTTAAAACTTGGCTTCCAAGGTAAAAAGCATATTGGAAGGATCTTTGATTACATGCTAACACTGTGGGAACAACTTCATAATTTACTAAAGAAAAACTATGGTGAGTTAGGTTTTTCCGACACCATATGGGTGTGAGATATTGCATCCTCCCTTACTCACAGATAAGGGCTCTCTAAACTTCTCAAGAGTTATATCTCCAGTAATATTATTCCACATGAACTCAAATCTCAATGTTGATTAGGATATATTGTTGCTTTGCCACTTTGGGGAATTAAATCCCACACTGTTTCTTCTCCATATATAGGAGAATTCTGAGCAGTAGAAAAATCAGAAACTTTGAAGCCATCAACATCCAGTAGTGATGGTGACTTTTCAAAATATTTTCTTTCGTATCTCCCTCGAGTTCTCTGAGACTGCAGATGACACATAAGTTCAAGATTTTAAGAGTGAACCAGAAATAAATTGGAGAGTAGAGTGTACAAAATATTTGGAAAGAAAAGTGCTTGACAGGACAAAACTCATATACTTACAAAAGGAGAGAAGATGTACCTCTCTAAATGGACATATGAACAAACTGAACAGGTGAATCTAATTTGTTCATTTAGAACAACATGGTGTATCCACATCTGACAGTCGCTTAGTTATCCACTCTGCATCGACGAAACTGATTTATTCATAAATCCAATATATGTTTCCAAGACACACATGTCCATTTCAACAAAAATATCTTCAATTTCCTTTTCTCATTCTTCTTTATCTAGGGGAAGAGGTTCCTCGTCTTCAAATCAGAATATTAAAGGTGGTGTTTCTTTGATAAAAACATTTTTCTTCTCTTCAAGAGAAGTAAATTTATTCTGATCATCAATATTTTTTATTGAATAAACAATAAATTTCAAAAAATAGACTCTTCAAGAATCTTCTTCTGAAGAGCATCATTTGAAGATTCAAGTCCTGGATCAAAATATGAGGTCGAAACAACAAGCTCTTTGGATCTATCTGCTTTCCTACACATCCGTGAGGTTGAAGAAACAACCACCTCTGTTTCATACAACATAGGATCAGCCTCTGCAATGATAACAACATCATGATCATTCTCCTCTTCCTTCTCCTCCTCCGCAATGATAAAAACATCAGGATGACTCTCCTCCTCAATGATAACTACATCAGGATCACTGTCCTCCTCCAATGAATCATCATCATCAGATACTTACTCGATGAAAAACTTATTCAAGATGGACTCGCAAGTTCCTGAACTAGATTTCTTCCTCCCAATATTTTCCACTTTTCTCTCGTCAACTCCAGAAGGGTCAATCTTTTTTCTTTTTTCTTCCATTACTAACATTCGTAGAATTACCAATTTGACTCAAATTGTTCCTCTTTTCAACTATCTCTACTATATACATTAATGATTGTTTTCTAGTCCTTATCTTTGAAACAGGGTCATCCTCTAAATCAATCTTCCGCACCTGAGTCAAAATACACAATTTTCATTGTCGATTAAAATGCACAAACATAGATGTATCTTAATGATATTCTTCACAATAATAACAAGACTGTATTCTATTTACAAACACTAACCTGAATAGAGAAAACTTTTTTCTCATGGAAAATCATGAACCGAAAGCTTTGAATTCACGAAACTGTAAAAACGGAGTAATCTAGATTGATGAATTTTGTAGAAATTGAACATATACAGAAAAATATATAGAACGAGATAAAGAAACAAAATAAAAAAAAACGTGAATATAGATGAGCCTTTTTGTGTGAGAGAAAACAAGAAAACAAAAAACTTATGTAAAGTGTGTGCCATAAGAGACATAGTAGAAGAGATTAAACAAACTCTTAAAGAAAAAAAAATACATTATTCAACATATAATGAGAGAAGCGAACCAATTAGCAGACTCCATTGAAAACATGACTATTGATAAAGAAAACTACACATTTTCGGATTTCAATAGAATAGAAACTACAGGGAGAAGGATTATATACAGTAATACATTAAATTGCCCATATTTGAGAGTATCACCCACTAGGGGGTAATGGGAATGTGAAAGTCATAGTACATGTTTTCACATATAAATCATTTACAAAACATCACGTGGCTAAGAAAAATGCAAAGAGCTATTTAGCCTAGGCTAGTTCAGCCAACCAAAGAGGACTCAACAAAAGGGATGATCTGGGTTTATATGAGAGAGCTTAAACCTGGAAGGAACATTCACCACTTGTTTGAGGAGGTGGACTGAATCTACCCATGCACTCAAATCAAGCACCATCTCCCCAAACAGAAGTAGGGAATCAAATAGAAGAAAAGGAAGAGGAAGAGAACAAAGATGAGCACGAACCTACATAAGAGTTATCCTTCTAGAAGACAAGATCCAAAAAGCAACGCACAAGAGGTAAAACCCACCATACCAAAGAAAACAGTTTAAAGATGAAGAGTGTAGTTTAAACAAGAAGCAAAACATAAAGAAGTGAATAGGATGAACAACACATACTCTTGTTAGTTGAGGAAATGAAGACACACACACATGACCTTGAATGTTGATGATCCATAGATTGAAAGAGAGAGTCGGATCAGGAAATGGAAACCCTAACATTAAAGAGATGTTTTGGGAGTTTGTCACGGGCCATCTGGATGGGGTACGCTTTTATTTATTTTGTTTGTTAATTGATCTGGGCATTAAGCCCAGATGAGTATTTTAATGCTTTTGAGTTTCATTTTAATAAAAACCCAAAAGTTTTTTCTTTTAAAAGGCATGTTTTTTTTTGAATGATTTGAATCTTCCAGCGAACTAGGATGATGTAGAGTGTAAATATGAAATCATCGAACTGTGTCACTATTTACAACAAATTTTAGGTGACAAAAAATAAATTACAATCACAAAAAATTATGAAGAAATATAATTTTATTTATCAAGATTGTGAGTACAAATCTGTTGATCCCTTGATTCTACTCTCCTAAGATTTATCCATGATTTGAGGGCTATTAGTGGCGTATTTTCTGAACTAGGATGATCTGGATGATCTCTTTATGAATATTTCATAAATTTACAGAATGTTCAAGATGCCTTTTAAGGGAATATAGTACCCTTTATATAGGCATGAACTAGGGCTTAGGGTTGAGTAACCTCCAAGAATCCTAATTGGAATGGAACAACTTTGTAGAATCCAAACTTGAATTGAACACGCCTTGTAGAGTCCCACAAAATTTCAATGTCTACAAATGCCCCTGCTTCAAAGTTTGTCAGAACGTAAACTTGTTGAAACTCAAAAATGAGGCTTGAAGTACCCATTCTTCAACCTTTGTAGGTTTGTTACATCAAATTTGCAAATTTGGTCTATGAGAGAAGAGATGAAGGGTAGATTTGGTCCCACTGGGCGTGCCAATTTGTTTGCAAAAAAATTTAAATGACAGTAAATAAATTACAATAAAAAAATATGAAGAAACATAATTTTATTCGTCAAGATTGTGAGTGCATATCCGTTGAACACTTGATTCTACTCTTGTAAGATTTATCCATTATTCGAGGGCCGTTAGTGGCTTATTTTTCGAACTAGAATGATTTGGATGATCTCTTTATGAATATTCCATAAATTAACAGAATATTCGAGATGCCTTTTAAGGGAATATAGTACCCTTTATATAGGCATGAACTATATTTTAGGGTTGAGTAGCCTCCAAGAATCTTAATTGGACTTGAACAACTTTGTAGAATCAAAACTTGAATTGAACACGTCTTGTAAAGTCCCACAAAATTTTAATGTTTATTTGTAGACAATAAAATTCGCTTTGAGTAAACAAGAATCAAGAGTGGAAAAGTATCGCAAAAATCATATTTATTGATTTAAAGTGTAAGTGTTACAATCTCTATAATTCCTCTGAATTTGCCTTTTCAAATTTAAATTCAAGGGCTCTTGAGATTGATCGTAAATTTTGTTCTTGTTCTTCGACTATAATCTTGGATACAAGGGCCTTTGGAGCTTGGTCTTGAATCTTTGACGAAATTGAACTTGATTTGTGGATTTGATGAACTTGATATGGACTTGAACTTAATGATCTTGATCTTGGATTCAAGGGCTTTGGAGCTTTTTCTTGAATCTTCGATGAACTTGATCTTTACTTCTACTGGAATTTAAGGGATTTGAGCCTGATCTTGAATCTGGTTGTCTTGATCTTGATCATTCTTGAACTTGAACGCTTGAATTATTGAACTTGTAGCTTGTAGCAAAATCTGCGGCTTTTGCTTTACGAGCTTTCTCTAGCTTCTTGTTAGAATTTTTAGTTTCTTTTTTGAATTATGAGGACCCATATTTATAGTTTTAAAATAGAGGAGTTGTGATTCGAATAGTATTTCATTCGGCCAATCAGATTTAAGTGACATGATATATGAGTCTTATGGAGCGGGCTTTTATTAAATGCATATTTTTATTTGATTTAAATAATTAGCTCAATTATATTAATCCATAATATTTATTTGGACTAATATATTCATAAATTTAATAAATTTTAAATGATTACAAATGTCACCTGCTTCAAGTCTTGTCTAGATACATTTGATTCCACCATATCAAATGTATTGGTGCATCCAATCTCTTTCTTTCCTTTCATTATTACTTTGTGGGCCATACATAACAACATTCTTTTATAGTGAATATGTAGAATACGTGTTAACCCATAAATCAATAGCATGTATTTTGCAAATCCAATTTTAAATTGAACAACTTCAAGTTGAATTCTATCCAACTACGGAAGTCAGCCGCTAAGCACGAACTACTTTCATGTATTTTTCAAATCCAAGTCTAACTCAAATTCAAATAGCTTCCAACTGAATCCTGGAGAAATAGAAATCATTGGCATTTAGGAGAAATATTCCTTGCTACCACCTACTTTAGCATCTATAAATAGATACTTGATCCTTGTTTTTTCAGCATCAACATCAGCAAATTTGGAGCTCCATCCTGCATACACTCTTGAGTTCATTGTGTAGACATCAAAATACACAGTACGTATTTTTACTTTGTTCTTCTTTCTTTTTCTTTTATGTTTTATTTTGTAGGATATGGAATTGGTTTTTGTTTTATGGATGCCACATAGTGGAGAGTTTTATCACAATACAAGGATTTGGTCTTGAGGTATGAAGGGATGGATACACGTTCCTACCGTAAAGAAGGTAATTTAGAGGTAATCTTATGGCACAAATAGGATTGATACACATCCCCGCCTTAAAAAAGGTAATTTTATGGTATCCTTGAGGTGAAAAGAGGATGGATATGCATCCTTGCCTTAAGAAAGGTAATCAGAAGGTCAAGACTTGAAGAATTTGAAGACTTCCACTTCCAGACTTGGAGAATTTGAAGACTTCAACTTGCAGACTTGAGAATTAGAAAACATCAATTTGCAGACTTGAAGAATTTGGAGACTTCAACTTGTATACTTGAAGAATTTGGAGACTTCAACTTGTATACTTGGATAACTTGAAGGCTTCAACTTGTAGACTTGGAGAATTTGAAGGCTTCATCTTGTTGACTTGGATAATTTGGAGGCTTTAACTTGTGTATATGAAGAATTTGAAGACTTCCAACTTGTAGACGTGAAGAATTTGAAGACTTCCAACTTGTAGAAGTGAAGAATTTGAAGACTTCCACTTGCATACTTGGAGGATTTGAAGACTTCAACTTGCACACTTGGAGGATTTGAAGACTTCCACTTGCAGACCTAAAGAATTTGTGGACTGCATCTTGCAAACTTGAAGAATTTGAAGATTTTAACTTTTGAAACAACTCGTATTCATAAGGGTTTTCCCCCATCGAGTCATTACCATTTGGTGCAAGTCTGATGTTTGATGAAAGATTACTCATAGTTTTAACTTTCATGTAATAGATCAAATGGGGACATGTTGTTTTTTGACACTCATGCAACTGGACTTCGCATATGGTTCTAAGCGCTTACGTACCTCAATGAAGAGGATCCAGTCATAACGTAGTTCTGGGAGAGTGAGTGGTTTTTTTGTTGTTGTTGTTCTTTACACAGGTGATACTCTTGCAAGAGATTTAGCTCAAATTTGAAGAGCTTTGTGACATATAGTTTAAGCTCGTGTTTCAAGGAACATTTCAACTTGAAGATTTAACTCAAAATTGTAGAGCTTTGTGACATACAGTTTAACTAGTATTTCAAGGAGCAGCTTGAAGATTTAACTCAAATTTGAATAGCTTTGTGTCATACAGTTTAAGATCGTGTTCAAGGAGAATTTCAACATGATTATTTCACTCAAATTTGAAGAGCTTTGTGATGTACAGTTTAAACTTGTGTTTCAAGCAGAATTTCAACTTTAAGATTTAACTTAAATTTGAAGAGCTTTGTGACATACAGTTTAAGCTCGTGTTTCAAAGAGCATTTCAACTTGAAGATTTAACTTAAATTTGAAGAGCTTTATGACATACAGTTTAAGCTCATGTTTCAAGGAGCATTTCAGCTTTAAGATTTAACTCAAATTTGAAGAGCTTTCCAACTTAGAGATTTAGCACGATTTTGAAGAGTCTTGTGATATATAGTTTAGGGTTATGCATCTAGGAGCATTTCAGCTTGAATATTTATCTTGAATTTAAAGTGTTTTATGATATGAAGGCTTAACTCAAATTTGAAGAGCTTTTTGACATGCAGTTTTAGGCTCGTGCATCTTGGAGAATTATAACTTGCAGTTTAGGCTTATGCGATGAGAAGCCTTGTAACTTGAAGATGTAACTCTAATTTTAAGAGCTTTGTAACTTAGATCTTTAGCTCAAATTTATGAGCTTTCAAAATATGAGATTTAGATCAAATTTGAAAGAGCTTTCAAACTTAGAGATATAACTCAAATTCGAAGAGCTTTGTGATATACTATTTAGGCTCGTGCGTCTAGGAGCATTATAATTTGCAGTTTAGGCTCATATGATAAGGATCATTGTAACTTGTAGTTTAGGCTCATACGGTAAGGATCATTGTAACTTGTAGTTTAAGCTCCTGTGTTAAGGAGCGTCGAGATATACATTGACTCTTCAAAGTCATCTTCTGATGTGCACTTGCCCCTACTTTGGAGTTCTTCTATATCTTCATCTTCATGAGGTCCATAGACAAGAGATCGTTGACATTCTCTTAAAGTCATGCTTAATTTCATGTCAGGTGCATGAGTTGCCAACTCTTCAAATATATTGGGCTTTATTCCTTGCAAAATATAGTGAAGACCCAAATTCATGCCTTGAATGCACATTTCAATGCTAGAAGTTTCACTGAGGCAATCTTTGCAGTTGAGGTTCAAACTTCTCCATCGATTGATAAAGTAAACAACTAGCTCAGATTTACCTTGACGAGCCTTTGTAAGTTCAATTGTATTAACGCCACGTCTTGTGCTATAGAAACAATTAAGGAACTCTTGCTCTAATTTCTCCCAACAATCTATAGAATTAGATTTGAGATCTGTGTACAAATTAAAGGAATTTTCTTTGAGAGATCGAACGAACTCTTTAACGAAATAATCACAATATGTCCCAGCATCATTGCAAGTCTCGATAAAGTGCGCTACATGTTTTTTTTGGGATTTTCTTTGCCATCAAATTGTTGACTTAGGAGGTTGATGCCCTTAGGCATTTTCAAGTTATCAATCCTTTTTGTATATGGCTTTGCATATGTGGGAGAAAAATTGGATGAAGACTCATATTTGTCTTCGATAACCTCTATGATAAAGTCCTTCAATTGATCAATGGGAATCAAACCTTCGGCGGGGAGATAAATCTCTTTGATCTTTGTTTGCTTTATGCAAGACGCTCCTTCATCTTGAATTTCAGGAAGCTTCAAAGGTGCTTGACTCGATCTTCTCTCAATCATGCTATCCATATTATTTGTTAGCTTCGAAAGTATAGCATATTGTTCGTTTGCTCACTTTGTCAAGCCTTCAATCACTTTATTCAAGCTTTCTAGTTGTTCATCTATCATGGAATTTATTATGATATTCTTGATAGTTGAAAAATTGAGATGAAAGGTAGATATTGTCCCAATGGGCGTGCCAGAATTTGTAGACAATAAAATTTGCGTCGAGAAAAAAATAATCAAGAACTGAAAATAATGCAACAATCATATTTATTGATTTCAATGTGTGAGTGTGTGAGTGTTATAATCTGTATGATTCATCTAAATTCGCCTTTTCAAATATAAATTCAAGGTCTCTTGAGCTTGATCTTGAATTTTGTTCTTGTTCTTGGACTTTAATCTTGGATTCAAGGGCCTTTGGAGCTTGTTCTTGAATCTTAGATGAATTTTAACTTGATTTGTGGATTTGATGAACTTGATATCGAATTGAACTTAATGATCATGATCTTGAACTTGATCTTTGATTCAAGGGGTTTGGAGCTTGTTCTTGAATCTTCGATGAACTTGAACTTTATTTTGATCTTGACTTCTAGTTGAATTCAAGGACTTTGAGATTGATATTGAATCTGGTGGTCTTGATCGTTCTTGAACTTTTAGCTTGTAGAGAAATCTGCGGCTTTTGATCCACGACTTTTCTCTAACTACTTGTTAGAACTGTTGGTCTCTTTTCTAAATTATGAGGTCCCATATTTATAGTTTTTAATAGATGAGTTGTGATTGAAATATGATTCTCTTCGGCCAATCAAATTTAAGTGACATGGTATATGGGCTTTATGGAGCGGGCTTTGATTAAATCCATATTTTTATTGGATTTAAATAATTAACTCAATTATATTAATTTATAATATTTATTTGGAATAATATATTCATGAATTTAATATAATCTGAATAATTTAACATAAAGTCAAACTCAAAATTTAGAGATTTGAATTTCAAAATTCGGATGTAACATAAATTGTATCAGAAATAATATTATGTCTACATTCTCTTATATTATAAAGACAGACGTGTATGGGTATTTTCGGAAAAACTAAAAAATTAATAATTTGGTTTCATTTTAATTTAATTAGTGTATAACTTTTTCAAAATTGTTGGACCTACTTAATTAGCTACGCACTTAAATCTTAAGTCATATACTTTAGTTATAACTTTATTACTTTGAACCCCGATGTTCTTAGTATAAATTTTTGCATCACTTTGAGTACGAAAATTGACGGTCGATGAAGAAAAATACTTCAATTATGGACATTCCAATGGGCCCCTTACATTAGGTTTTAAAGAAAAAAAAAAAGATGATTAGAGACCATTAATTTAAACAGTTTCGGGTTTGTGAACAACTTAGAGAATGTACATTCACAACGAAATAATTTTGAAAAAAGGCTTTTCTCAACTTAGTGACAAAGGGTGTTAGAATTTTCTTATAATCTGTTATAAAGGTGATTGAGTTAATATAGTGGGTTGTAGGCCATGGATCGGGTTTACTTGCCAACGTCTTCATAGTCATGTTTGTCGCATCGGATTTTCATAATACAATTTATATCTCTTATATGATTTGTGAGTTATTCTACAAAAATGAGTTGATGCAGTTCACACCCAAAGAATTGTGGGGGAGGGTGACCAGTAATGTGAAACTCTATAGTAACCAAAAATGTCATTATTCAAAACTTAATTACGAAGGATAATATTATGTGTTTGGTATTTGAGTTAGTGTAAATTTTGATGTTAGTACTTCTGATATATGACTCGGTATATTTGATCTTTTACTATTCAAAATGTTCCTTTTTATAGAACATATGTCATGGACTACTTTTAGATGTATTATCATCAAATATTGAATAATAAATTAAGTTTAACATAATACACGAATTATTAAACAATGGAACAGTTAATATTTTTGAAAAATAATGAATATTTACAAGAGGCTAAAAATATTAATAAACCTATTATAAATAGGTAAAAACAGAGTAACAAGGACGGACTAAAAAACATACACTAATATAGAATGAAAAAAAGGAAAGATGACAAAAAGGGACGACGATGATGTTAAGTAAGAACCCTTAAATTTCTTATATCAGATAGTATAAAAACAAAAATCTTCATAGACTAGAGTGGATAAATATTTTGTGCATTTTATGATATCAGAATCCTTATTTAGCTTCAAAAGTATGCGAATGATGTGAAGTGTGAACCTTAATTCTTTTTCTTTTTTTAAAATTATTATTTTTTACCTGGTGTTGGAATGAATTTATTGAACAAGGAAAAATCTAACAATAAGTTATTTTTTAACGAGAGTTTATACATGTATCTTTTTAGGATTAATCTTTAGACTCAATACCCAATAACCCATTGTGTAAACATCATTTGACTATTTCAAATGGACCTTTGATAAAATAAATTATATATGTAATTAGTGCAAAATGATGGTGCAATCTAATATTAGAATTCTACAAGTTCAATGATTCTAATGAGGAATTGACTTGAAATATGTTCATTTATCTTTATTATTGATCAATGACTAATTAGAATATTATTTTTTATATTAAATATATGCATAAAGTACTAGACTTTTTATTTTAGTTATTTTTTTAAATAATATCTCATTTAAAATACGAAACACCTATAAGATAAACCAACTATGTGGAGTGGCTAATAATTAAATTTTACAATCATTAAAAAATCAAGAAACCTACTTAATTAATTGTATAGTTTATCAAGAAATTAGTAAGAAAGAAGCATGTTATGGGAAAACAAAGCTACAAAATGTCAATGAGCCCTCTTCTCAAAATTGAAATGAGGAACATCTATGATAAGTGGGCGCAAGCTAGGATCTTTATGTTTGCTTGGTTGTTCAGTGGTAAGTGTCCTTTTCTAACCAACAAGGGTTTTGATGGAGCAGTATGTCCTTTTTCCTTCTTACTAGAGGTCCTTAGTCAGGCTCCACTGTGGATAACATTGGATGAAAAATAAAAAAAGTGGTCATTTTGTTGGGAACCTGCAAAAATTGTATAAAAATATATTTACAATTGAATACAATTTTCAAAATTTGATAAAATCATCTACTTTAGCAATATATGTACATTATAAAATACTACCCTGTTTGGTCATGTGATATGAAATCATATGAGATGAACTTGAAGTATGGTTTGAACAAGTAATCTGAATTTTTAAGTATTTTTTGCTTATCTATATCTATATCTATATTACCTTAAAAGCATTAACTCCTTAACTTTAATGTTAAATTACTATAATAACCCCAACTTAAAATACTCAATTTAGTATATGTTCTATCTTTAATATTATATATTTATTTACGCTATCTTATATTAAAAGCAAGCACCTTTTCACATTGATGGGTCGTGACTTTTCTAGAGGGTTGCGACTTTTTTATAGAGCTGGACTTTTTCAATGAGTTATGACATTTCAGAAAAATCGTATTTTTTCTAAAGGGTTGTGTCTTATCTTAAAAGACACGATAAGCACCTTTTCGTACTATTCTTTATTGTCTATAAAAAAGAGGGGGTTTCTCACACTTTTGAACTACATATTTTTTAAGTTTTCTGTCACGACCCGAGTCTACACCCTGGACGTGGCCGGCACTCGAGAACCATTGTTGGTCCCTAAGCGAACCCTCATCCTGGCTGACTATAAGCGGAAGACTAACTTAAGCATACAAAAGCTTAAAAACTAAATTAAATTCAATAAACTTGACTTAAAAATAAGTTGAACAATACTCAATAGATAACTCAGAGTTTGTAAAAACAACTCAAGGAAGATACATATTGAAAACTACTCAAGTTTGTCTATCTATGAAGCCTCTACTGTTACAGAAGGATATCAGGACAAGACTCATGACATCTCAAAACTACTAACTGTAAGGTAAAGGTGTCGTCCTTCGAGATGTAACAAGGCTCACCAAAGCTGACTGAAATATCACATGACCTCAATGAAATGCCTGTTGATGATCCTGATCTGCATCATGAAACGATCCAGGCCAAATGGCTCAGTACATGGAATGTGCGAGCATGTAAGGGGAATTCTAAAGCATAAACATAAGCTTGAACTGATGGAAAAGAAACATACCTACCTCTTCTCAAACTCACTCAACTCACCTCAATCTCCCCTCAAGATCAAGATACTCAACTCAAGGAAACATATTTCAACTCAACTCAGAGAAATAAGGCACAACTCAACAATAAGATACTCAACTTTGTGAAAGATGGTTGAAACTGAATAATAAGATATTGAACTCAGTGAAATAAGGCTCAACTACTCGACTCTGTGGAACATAGTTCAACTCAACTCTGGATACTCAACTCAATACAAAGAAACAATACAAGATGTAATATATGGAAAGCTTGTAAAATACTAGATAGCAACTTAATGTATTAGAAAATACTATGTAACTCTGTTTGTATGTAATAATACAAAATAAACTATATTTGTATATAAAAATACAAAATAAACTCTATTTGTATATAAAAATACAAAATAAACTCTATTTGTATATAAAAATACAAAATAAACTCTATTTGTATATAAAAATACAAAATAAACTCTATTTGTATATAAAAATACAAAATAAACT